>JXXB01023917.1:0-11308 GCA_000956275.1 Anopheles koliensis | reverse complement strand
TTGCAAAAGAAAGCAGAAATCGTTTCGCAACACACAGGTCTATGCTCGTTTAAGGACATCAATCATGATGTGTGTGTGAGTGTACGAAGGGTACACATTTGGAGTATAAATCCCGACCCAAATCCACTTGAGAGGAGTAGTAAGATCTGTGTTCTTTCTTGCCGACCTTATCATATGCTTCCTGTGCCTGTTCGATTCAGTAGAAAAATGTGCTCTGGTTTGTTTTACGGCACACGTCAAAGAACGATTTTTTTTCGTTTGTGCCTCAAAGGCATCTTTTCTCTCAAGTAGTTGCATCGCGCACGGTTCTCGTGAAGGGAAATGAACGATTCGTCCACACAGGGCGGGCCACACACTGCACTGTGGGAATCGTTTCATTACGAACAAATATCATCGGTTCAAAACAAGATTAAAGTTCATGGAGTTGGTATCGCCGGACGATTGGGTGCTCTGTTCCTGCCTCCGGAACCATCGGTGCCTGCCTATGCCCTAGTATGCTCTAGTATGCTCTAGATTGCGGGCTTGCCGCGGTTCGGAGTATCTGTGTGCGTAAGGAGTTTGAAGAGAGAAAGAGAATGGAATCATAATGATTACGACGGGTGTATGTGTCGACATTATTGTTGCGTTTTTGCTGCTGCTACCGTGCCGTGCCGTGCCGTGGTGATTGGCGTTGATTACGTCCTGATTTCCTGGCCCCGTTCGAGTGCGATACCCAAGCGGCGCAACGCGGATACCTTCTTACCTCGTGCAGAGCAGAACCGTCGTCGTCAGCAGCACCGCCGGGACCAAATAATCCCAGATCAATCTCCGCCTCATTGTGCCGCCGGAATCCCGTCCACCCCGCCGCCTGTGTGGGTTGTGGTCAGGAGAGGTACAAAGCAGCGGTCTAATTTCTTTCCCCGTCCGGTGGGCGCTTCTGATGTTGTTGACTTGTGTGGTTCTTCGTTTATCTGCGTGCTGCTTAAAACGGACAAGCAGTTACGTTACACACACTCCCTGCGAGCAAGCACCCAAATGAGTCGTTCGTTTACACTTTACGTTTCCTTTTTTTTAACGAGAACTGAAAAAGGATTTGCTCACATACACGGAACGAAAAAAGACGGATTCACTATCATATCGACTGACAACAAAAAAACAAAAACACTTTTGATCACACGCGGTCCACATTCACCATGCCTGCTGCAAAACTAAAATAATAAATCGAGTTAGAATCCGAACTTCTCCACACAATCGAGCTCGCGTTTGATTTGTGCCGGACAAAACAAGCTTATGGGAAAACGGGGACTTCACGTGCAGTGCGCCACACTTTACGCTCTATCTTCGAAATTAATTCGTGCGGCACGAACCAGAACACCGACGGTGGCGATGTTGCTTCGTACACGGTCACCACGCAAGTGACGCTTGCCGATAAAGTGCTACGGTGCCCCCGGGTGGGTAAACCGTTCGAAGCCACCACTCCATCGTGTCGATGTCGTAGCGGCGTAGTGGTAGTAGTAGTAGCAGCAGCAGAGGAGGGTGGTTTATGCTACACCACCCCGGTGTCCCCCCTGTCTTTATCGTGTGCCAGCTGAATAGTGTTTCCCGTCTACCGGAGAATTTCAATAGAGGAAAGAACACACCACCGCGGCGGTGTAGGGAGGGAAAATTTGGTATGAATTTGTCGTTCCGTTCGTTGGTGTGTGTTTGTCCACTTCACTCCATAAAAGCGCCCAGCCCAGCCGGCTTTTTCCCGAAGCGTGGAAGAAAAATTGTGTGAGCGTTTTGTGTTTTGTGTATGTGCTGCTGCCGGGTTGTGTTTGGAAAGCATTTGCTTCGCCGTGTCTCACCTATCCAAACACAAGTCCTTGAAGCGCATGAGAAGCAGGGGAATGGTGTGCCTCGTGCCGTGCCGCAAAGTTCCTTCGTACATTGTCAACGGAGAGCTTAAAACCGATTTGTTATTTTGCAACTACACCGAACACCCGGGCGACTTGGAATTGCAAATGTGAGAACATCGTTACAGCGGTGCGAGCCGATCGTTAAGGACCTTTTCGCTGTGCAAGGACCTTGATTGAAAAGCTGAGTTTGCTGTCATTCTTTGTGTGGGCATCTGGGTGTTTTATTTATTTTTTATTTTTTGGCTTCATAGGTGGAGATTAATGGAATGAACGTAATAGTGTGTATACGGTTCGCTTAATGATCTGTTGCAAATTTACCTTACCCCAGAACGCTGTGGATAACTTAAGTTTGAAACTTATCCACTCGCGACGAAAGCGATTGATTTGAACAAAAAAAAAACACACACACAATTTCTTATGCTTGCACAAAAATAAACTTACATGAAATCATGAATTTTGCATGATTATGAAATACGTTTCCATTCATCACGGCTAGTTTGTCTCGCATCTACGAACATGGTGGATGTTGTAAATGCCGTAGCAGAGTGATTGCAAAATCTGTTGCAAATTTTAACATTGCTTAATAGAGTCGGTCAGAAATTTGCGATTCTGAACGGGCACACTCAGCCATGCACATTCTGATGTTGAGTATCACATTAAAAACATCAAAATGCAGCTTTATTTCAAAGGAGATTTAAATTAATTTCATGGTGTAAATCAGAACTATATTTTTTGGTGCTTTATGAAATAATGTGCAAACCAAAATTTCACATTCACTTTCACTCTGGACCACTGGAAAAGATCCTTTAATTAATTTAGCAAGGTTTTAGACTCAACTTCCAAACCTGTCTGCGCCTTGCACATAGAATAGCTCGCCTTCAATCATACTTAAAATCGAGGAAAGGTCAGCAATATTTATTTCGTAGCGTTAGCAGTTTAACGACTTCGGGAAAATCAAAAGCAGACGATAGTTTGGCGAACGAAAGTGAGGGAGTTTCCGTGTGAGAGGCAAAAAAGTGTGGCGTTTAAAAGAACTATCGTTGCCACCAGCAAGCAAGTTGACCTTTTCTGCACCGTTTTTTGCCGGTGCCATATTTATTTATTCCGTGTCGTTCGGTTGAAAACTCCTTTTTCTAGCTAAGGCCGAGCCTCTGGCCTTGGCTGTGTCACGCAAAGTGTCGGGATTTTGGTTTGGGTTCGGGTTGCTTTCGGAATTTCCTCCCTCTCCTGTCAGACAGTGTCAAAATTTGTCAGGATGATTTTGACTAAACAGTGTCGTCGGTTTTTTGTTGTTGTTTCTCCTTGCGTCTTGACGATGGAATGTTTGTATCTGTTTCAACGCTCGCTGCTTCTGTCTCTAGCAGCAAGTTGTAAAATAATCATGAACAGCCAAATGTTACGAAGTTTCCCTCGAAGTCTGTCCCGCAGTCATGAACGTTGGCGTGTTTAGGATGGTTTTTTTTTGTTTTTCGTTTACTCCTTCTCCTCACTGCCATCGACAAACGGCGCGAAGCATTCCATGAGGAGCAATGAGGAACCCGCAGGAGTGCCAGCAAGGAAGAAGAACCGTGCACACAGCAACAACCAACAGCCGGTACCACTTCGCCCTATACGTCTCTGCTGTGGACACTCTGCCACCGGTCGAAAAAGGGGTTTCCGGCCACCGAATTGTGGCTTTTTCGGTATGAGGGTAATTAAATTATTCCCCGAACGCCCATCGCCCGAGGGCCGCCGCCGATGGTGACATCCCGCCGGGCCGATCTCGGTCTCGGTTGGCCAACGCTGGCGTCTAACTTAAAGGATTTTTTTTTTCATGAGAATAACGCAAAAATGAAGACCGAATGTTGTGGCGTGAACGTTAAGGGCCAGTTTGTTGACTTGATTTTAGCGGGAAATATTCCACGAGTTAGGACAAACGGGGTGGCGTCATTTTAATGTGCAACATCTGTTTAACTGTTTCGAGTGCGGCAAGAATTTGTGCTGTGTGGAAAATTAAATTAGCTTCGAAACAATATGACATGTCTTTACGCCGAGACCATTGAACCCTCCCTGCCCAATCCGGCAGGACAAATCAATACCACTGGCCGATCGTCATCGGGTCTGCGGTGCGTCAATTCCGCCTGGCAAACTTTAGTTTAATTGAACCCATCTATCACATTCGACTGCTCGATTGATTAGCCTGACCATATAAAGTGCACTGCAGAATGTGCCCGCCACCACTACCAGAGCGAACTCTGGCCACTCCGCCGACCGTCGTCGTTCGGTGCAGACGAGCCCAAATTGAACAGCTTTAATTGGTCAGTTTGTGCGGGGGTTCTGCAGCGGCGCCTTTGGAAGCGATCTTTATTGCTCGACGAAGGAAGAGAACGCATTCGCATCTGCAAGATGTTAATTGAATTGTCCTCTTCTCTTAAGCAAACTGTGCCGCATTGATGTCTCGTTCGCTCGTTGCAAGCCATGGTGTGGATGGGACTCCATGCGAGACGAGCAATGATAAACAGAAACAAGAAACTCTTCTCGCGCGGGTGGCATTTCCTGCGTGGAAAGTTTGTGCGATATATTACGGTCGCCATATCGATTTCTTAGAACATTTGGTGCAACTGTTTCGATAAACCGTGATCTTGATTTCATCGTGTGTGTTTGTGCAATGAAGATCGAGAATCGATTTCCCATGCAAAACGAGCCCGCGATGGTAATGTTAACCACGACGGTTTCGTCGTCGTCGTCGTCGTCGTCGACGTGGATGTTCTCCTCGACTCTGCGGTTTGACCTCGCTTCCCGGGCTCATATTGCAACAGTAGTCGAGTAGCGGCACGTTGCACCGGATTTCCAACGCGAATCGCGCGCATTCACCACGCATGTATGCAGTTGAACTCAAAACATCACCACGGAACAGCCAACGCAAAGCAAGCGGCCGTATGAATTAAATTCGGCCCGCATTGCAATGGCGCTGGAAAATGACCGGACACTCCTTTCGCTCGATGGAAAACGTATAAGCACGCGAAAGTACATTAATATGGACCCCGATTTCCCCTCATTCTGCCGCCGCGCCCCTTTCCCTGCGCTGTTGAGCGCGGTTTGGCTTTTTAATACTTGGTACTGTTGCTGTCTGCTACACGCTTTTGCGATTGATGCCTTGTCATTTGCGTTCGGGGTTTCGGGGTGGACTTTTCCTGCGTGTGTAGTGCTTTCCGGGAAGAAGGTATTGGGGGAGGGGGAGAGGCGCGCACCTTGCGTTTGAAAATCGTGTATCCATCGCGTATTAGTAGTGAAGCCCAAAAGCAGCAGCCTGTTTTTTTTTTTTTTGGGTGGTGGCATGACGCGCACTAGCCTCCAGGAATGCTAGTCACCCACCGCCCGGGTTCTGTCCATCAAACAATCATCACCATTTTCCAGGGTGCGGCCCCGTTTTTTCACGCTTGCCTTCTTCCCAAACGGTGGTAAGGTGATGGGATGGGATGGGATGCACAAAAATGTTCAATTATTTGTTAGTTTGTTAGCTCCGGAATTTTAAACATCAATTTGTTTTATAAGTTTTCAAGTAGAAAGTCTATTATTTGATTGGAACGTAGTTTCAGTTCACAAACTAGAAGTAAATAAAAATTTATTGTATTTTTTAAATATTGCAATTAAAATATGACTCAAAATAAGATTTAGATTACTTGTCACTATCTCAATTTTATCAATTTTGTTCAATACAAAGTAAATGAAAATATCTAGTCTCAGCTGTTGTTATGACATTTTACGATTGTGTAGATCATATTTTCACTTAAAAATAGAATATCAATTTAGTGTTAGAGTTAAAAATATGAGTTTGCAGTCATATTTATTCAAACATTTTTGAATAGTTTCATATTTTGAATTCGGAGTGCCCAGGGTTTACAGGGTTTAATAAAATTTCTATTTGTAAGTATTTTTCTTAATTTGGTCTTGCCTCCCGAACACTACTCATTTGTTGCCGAGTCCTGTTTGGTTCTATTTCTTTGCCAAAGAAACGTAACCTTGGTGTCTGCGATTTCATTTAGGTCATTCGCAAGTCAGCAGGCAAAAAAACCCGGCTCAGCCTGAAAACCGCGTGCGCAGAATATCCCACCAGACAGTAGTAGGCATTGCAATCGTCTATTATTCCACATGTGCAAATGAATGACGGATTCACACACGGTCTGGTCTGAGACGTCGCGGGAAGGCTAAATTTATTCGTCGGTAGAGTGCGATTTTTACACCTAGCCCCGTTCCCTGGCACAGGGCGGGAGAGAATATCGGATTTTCTAGCACTACAAACCGGTGATGTGGTGTGTGAAATTGTACGGAACTTAATTTGCAACACGCAGTTTATTCTCCTGTCGGTATGATGGAGCACGATGAAATAGAAAAAAAACCGAGCGGAGCAAATGGGCTTTTGTTTTTAATTTGTCCCGAGTGCCTTTGACGTAATGATTGTCTGACGTACACGGAGAGAGGTGTTATGCCAACTAACCCACCCATGTGATGCACCGAAATAAGGTCTAAGGTCACTTTGATGCAACGAATGCATATCTAACGTTCAGCGATATTGGTTCTCCATGGCCCATACTTATTTCATTACTACAGTGTGCGGATACGGTATTCGATTTCGATTTTTGGTAGCTTTCACACATTCCACGCTGCACCACGAATCTTCTTATCATGCCGTGTGTGTACCCGGTCAAGGCACCTGATAAGCACACGTTGGTTGATGTGGCATAAATACACACGCGCATCGTGTATCGCTATCGTATTGTAAGTTCATGATATCCCCACCATATTGCGAGTGCTAAAATCACTACCTCCATTAGCACGGCGATGGATGTCGTCGTCGGCTCGCGAGAGATCGGATGATGTTTCCTGTTAATTTCACTTTCCTACCGACACAGGTGTGTGCGTGGAAGGAAGGGTGCGAGCGAAAGAGTCAGCGAAAGAGTTCCCTCACGATGCTCACACAGAGCGCGTACATCTGCTAACCTATATTTTCGATGTGCACATGAAAATTGCTTTCAAACTGATCAACCTCTGAAGTTATCCTTGAACTTATGCACGATTGTTTTTGCACACACTCGCACACGCACACACTCAAACACACACCCTCACGCGCGCCGATTAGTTATTGTTTTATGCGTGCGGGGAGAGGCCATAGAAAAAGTTGTCTCGCCTTGTGCTCACTCATTTTTCCACGCACCATCTGCAGCAGTTTTTGACCGCATTCTGGATATAACAACTGCACACACTGGTGCGATGAAGGCAACCCGAACCCAATTTCCCACACGCACACGACCAACATGTATCAGCAAAAGTGATTCGATCCCTCCAGCTGTACAGATCAGGTTTAACTTCATGAAAAATGGTGTCCCTTTTTGCGAAGTATGTGCTTCAGTAAACGTTCAGATTTGATGCATCCCGGATACAATTAAACGGCGTAAAGTGCAGCGCAAGCACGCGCTTTACAGAAACTCACATTTCAACGCGATCATGTTCCGGTTAAACTAATAATTACTTTGCCCGCAACCCTGCTACCTATCGTTACCTTCACATAAAGCCAAGGTAGACAGGTGGGCTCATGGCTCGTTTCCTTACTAATACATACACGTGTGATTTGACAATTACTTGATAAAAATTGTTGTTTTTATACGAGAGAGAGTTCTATTGTTTTTAATCATTCCATGATGTGAAACTGATGCTGATTTCAATTGCAAGCCACCACATTTGATCGTTTTATGTAGCCAGACTCATTGTCTGATCTCGCAGTGCTCACTCACACGCCAGTTTGTTTGTTGTTTTTTTTTTTCTTGTACATTTCAACTAGCACGTTAACTTTACACGAAACACTTTTAAATTACATTTTATAATCCTTGTTACGATCATACCGAAGGTTTGTTTTGATCGCGTCGGTCTTCCTCTTCTTTTCGCTTGGAGTTGTCAAATCGGTTCGGCACTGACTGACCTGTAATATAAATGGAACTTTGCTCAAAGCCTTCAAACTACCGGTTCATTGCGGTGAGGGGTGGCTTTGTGTACACTAACACCAGCGTAACCCATGCATGCTACGATCGTGTACCGAAGCAGCGAGTGATGGGCAAAATAGAATGAATGTGAGCGAATGAACTGCTTCATCGAACGCATATTCGATGGACGATTTATTGGGTTTTGGAATAGGTGATGATAAAAACGAAATATGGTACAAGAGTCTGATGAAGTACTTCGAAAAATATTCGTTTAGTTAACCATTGAATCTAAACCCCCTAAAAAAATCCTACTACATAGTTCCTGTTCTTGTGCGTAAAGGATTAATGTTGATATTAGATGTAATGTTATCATTTGGAAAGAATCATCCTCTTAAATATGTTAATAACTTGTACTGGCGCAGCTCTATAAATAATTTCAAGAAAACAAGAATGTTTAGAGGATACTCGCCCGCTCTCTCTTCCTCTATCTGTAAGAGATAAAACGAGAAAGAGAGAAATATTTGAACCGTCCACGTTCATCGAATCGTTCAATTCTTGTCACCAGCCGTTCATGTAAGTGAACCCATCTCTAATACACACGTGTACGCACTTCTCAGCCTCCCCGTTGCCATAGCACCATACTGGTGTTGGTGTAACATTTCGCGCCGTACAACAAACGATCCAACCAAAGCGCGCACACCAACTCACAAGTTTGAGGGGGTTTCTACATGGAATGAACCTTTTCGATGCATAGATTTTTTATTCTCCGCACGCAACGAATGAATAGCGTGATGATGGACAAGGGGTGTTCCTCATTCTTTTCACTTTCTATGTGTTTGTAGGTGCATTTTACATCGTCACAGGATTTCGTGTATTTTGTATTGCAATCACATCCACTAGCCGAAGGATCGTTAACCTTGACACAGAAACGGAGGATCGCTAAAAGTTGCTTTTGTTTCTGCATCGATTTTTACTTAGTTTATTATTAATTCGACGTACTACAGTCGGTCACGAATTTTTGTGGCAAAAATTACCCAGCCATCAGTAATCGAATTTTGATACTTACGATATAATTTATGCGCAATTTATGTATCCTTCCACAATCTTAAATATCTTTCTCGCCCCTTGCAACCAAACATAGGCACTTTTTATATAAATTTACCACCCTGCTCCGATGCACCCTGCAGGAAATCAAAGTCCCGTATTGAACAAAGTGGGAAAACCGCGCCTTTACGTTTTACTCTTCATTAGCGCATTCTAAATTGAATTGTAATCGTAACGAAATTTATTATAATCCCCTTACCCTACCGACACGATTCGATTAATTGTTACCACACAAACCATATTGGGAACGAACGGAGCACGTGAAAGAAGGGACCAACACAGCTGAAGCTGATTTGTCTGTAGCGCGTGTCCTACGGGCATTTACAGTACGCGCGGGTAAATATTATGCCAGCGGGAAACCGAACGGAATTGTTGGCTTTATTGACGGTGGTAGAAGTTAGCATTTTTTTTGGGATTTGTACATTTGTACACCACATTTTCCGTCGCGTGAGCGTTTGGTGTAACTAATTTTAGCACGGTGTCGACAAAGGAGCGACAACAGAGGAGTAAAACAGATACTTTGCGTACTGGCTCAGTAAATGCATATTCTTATGGCGATGGAATGAATACTATATCGATATTTTGGTCTGACAGAAAAGCATTTGGCATTCTTAGTTTAAGTGGTTAAAAAATAGAACAAATAATATGAATATTTAGGATGAAATGACTACTCAACAATTTTCGGTACAATTAAGCCTCTTAATTTGTTTATGTGCTAACGGAATTGAATTATAACTAAGTATGATATTCCAGTTTTATCGTCTTTTATCTTGTTTTAGCTCATGTTCGTACCCCATGTAACAAGTGAAGTAGAATTGAACTAAATATTATAAAGATATTAGTTACTCCATTATTAATTATAAATTTAGTTAATACAGTGTATTATTGTCACGATGCATACATGAGCTGGATGCATAGATTTTTGTGCAATTTAAATTTATAGAAAGGTTCTTGTTATTCCACTAAAAAGCATGTGAAAAATTAAGCTATTTCTCTTTTTAGCAACATAAAAGCTTAGGAAGATGTTTCCGGAACGATGTGAATGTACATATGTTTTATTATTATCATTGTTTTTTAATTAAGCAAATCGAAATTAAAGCAGAACTTCGAATTAAATGTTTCTGGAAAATGTCCTAACGAGTGTTTTGTCCAATTAATTATTGAGTTTTTAACGTACTCTTTCAAAATCGGAATAAACAATATAATTTATTTTAAAAAATCTCCCACAAAGACTCATAAAAAGCATAAAGAGAAATTGAGCACAGGTTTGATTGGGTTTAAAAAATGAACAACATCTATAACGAACGTTCCTAAACTAGTCTAATTTAGTTGGGACCCGTATGGATCGTGCACGTTTGGTCACTCAATCTGGCTGCATTTTATGGGCCTATGTTCTCTCCTTCGATACACTCCTTTATTGCTGCAGTCAAATTTCCAAAAGCGTGTGCTGATAACTCTCTTCTGATCTGATCTGGGCCGATTTTTTAGGCGCGCAGGGTAGCAGAAAAACTGTCCCGACATGTGCGCATTTTTTTTTTTGGTTCATTCCCTCTCAGCTTCAGCTGCATCCGAGCGTTTGTCGAACACGGGGTGTGAAAATGGAAGAAAATTTAGTTATTTGTTAGGTGTACTGTATCCCTCCTCATTGCATAAAACATCGGCGTCGCGTTTCGAAAGCCATCGTGTACCATCCATACCCCGCAAACCACCGTTTTCTGCTCGGCTCTTCTGATCGATAGGGCGAAAATCAATTTGCACAAGAAATATAGTTCCCGGGGAAGTGACGCATCTATTATGCTTTCCCTGTCGGGCCGTAACATTATGCAGGCAGGCCGTGGGGCAGGAGGATACGAACGAGGAGGAAGGAGACAGACATGGAGGTCTCGTGGAGGAGGAAGCTTTATTTTCGGAGTCCCCGGTGCCATTATCGACCAACTATGTGTGGGTGGGTGAGTGTTCCTTGGCCTTGACGCCTTAAACAAGTTAGTTTATGGAAACTATGGCCGGCACGAAAACAATCGCACTATCGGTAAAAAGGGATTGGTTTGTTTGGCTTCCTGATCGGGCCGGAAAATTCGTCCGAGGTGTTTTGGTGGGTGGATAAGTCTGGGTTTTATTCGTTTCTGATTTGCCTGATTCGGCTGTGTCATTGTAACCCTTGAATGGTGGTGCAACGTTGCTCCAAGCAAGTGAGTGCTGGCATGAAGTATCTATTAATATTATCCCCGTATTCTAAATGTACCTCCATCGATCTGAAATCACATAAAATATTGTATTTCTGTGTCTTATAAATATAATTTCAAACATTCGTTGTGTTTTAGGAACGAAAAACTTGGCCCCCGAAAGGATATGTTTGGGATCACCGGAGAT
>JXXB01023890.1:0-10404 GCA_000956275.1 Anopheles koliensis | reverse complement strand
ATTATTTTGGTAAATATCACCTAGTCATCGACTTGTAGAGCATTTTTTAGATCTGTTCAACAATCTATAGATAATGGGGAGCCCATTTTACTATAAAATAACAGCTTCTATTTTAAATTACTGAATCATATATCTGAATCTGAGTCCTCATGTCTCAAAACTCGTCCAAACTCCAACAATGTGATTGATTACACACCATTTAATTTCAACGCCTTAAAATCGAACCTCTCCTAAATTCCTTGCCCCGTCCCACACCAGCTAAAGAAGACGTTCGGCTCTCCATCATCGATTTAATTGCTCGACCAAAATCGCCCGTCGACTCTGTCAAAAAATCATTTATCCTTAATTCCAACACCTCTGCCCAGACTTCTCGAGCAGAAAGAAAAAAAACCCCGAAACTGACACTTTACGCGCGCGAACCATACGATAATCGTCAACGTATTTGCCTTTCCGCGACACGACATTCCTGTCCCCGAAATGAAATTGCGAACAAATTGAATTCACCCATGGGTATGTTTAGCTGCCGGCACTGAAGCGGTAGGCAAATACGGCTGCAAATTAACGTAAAAAATATACATACCAAGCGCAGATCGACCGGTCCGGCGTCTGGCGGATCGCCATCGATGAGGGTAAATCGGATCGTGAGCCTTCACGGCATTGAGGTCATTTAAAATTCAAATCAGTTCAGCCCGAATTTGCGACGCCTTTTGGTGGGAACGAACGCAGGAAGGCGTATGGAAAGGCGCATTTATAAAACATCCCCAGGCACATCCCCGCCCTTATCCTCGGGCGCGATTGCCTCCTCGGGGAATGGGAACGATTAAACAGCAGCCTCTTTGGCGAACCTGCATCACCTGAAGGCGCTATAAATAAAGCAATAAAGTAAGGATTTGTTGGCCGGACCTGTGGGTGCTGAACTGAGGCCCACACAAGTGCTGAGGATGGATGGAAAATCTTGTTAGCACGAAAGCTTCCGCGTTTACACGCGTAGCTCCGTTCGCGGAGGGCAACGGCGTAAGAAGATTCCGCACCGGTGCTAATAAATATTTGCTCTTATCGGTGAACCTTTCAGGAGTACCAGCGAACAGCACCCGAGCCAACAGAAGCCAATAAGTGGATAAGGCTTCGATGCGAGGGCATTTGCTTTCGTGCAAACTCACGGGGAAGTTGCTCTGGGCACACTAACGCACCGGAGGAGACTCGCTGACTCCAGCAGAGGGTTTGGGTCACTCCCGAAACCAGTCGCTCGTTATCATAATTGAGTTGATAACAATTTTATTCGAATTCATTTCCCACCGCGCTTCGCGGTCCGAAAGAATGGGTTCGAATTTATTGATCCTACGGATGCTACGGACGGTTTTAACGTGGCGGTAGTGGCTTAGATATTCTTTCTACGTTTTGTGTTTGGTCCCGTTCGATCGACTCGGAACCGCTCAGCTAGCCGCAAATTGCCACCCAAGTAGCGCGACCGGCTCCAAATGCTTCAGTGTTGCTTACGAAGCACGATATCACTTCCCTATCGTGTTATGTTTTGTGCGTTTGACTGAATTTTTCGGAGTTTTCCAATCAAGCTGGGTAGATAGCGAGCCTTTTGTTGAGTGCCGCCGATGGGGCATGGGGATCTTAGATTTAGAATTGCATTCATTAAGAGTAAAAAAAGTTTTACCAGAAACTAACCGGCATGAAAGATTCTTAAATATCAGTCTGGCGGATCGACTAATACCATTAATCCTCTTTGTACTAAGATTATTCTTTGATTGTACTAATAACGATTTGTTTGATTCGTATTGTTTGTTTACATTTGAACTGTCAAACTTCATAAGTGCTTCTTCATACTTTACTCTCCCAAGTTTTGTTCCTCGACAACTGTGGGTCATAAATTGAATCCAATCTCTATCGGCTATCGATTTGAGAAACGACATGGACAAGGCTGCCATGGACAACAACAAACCCTCACAATCCGTAGACCACCCCAGAACGGGAGGTGGCAGTTCTGGGTGATCGCGACTGTCAACCAAAGGCACCGACACGGCGAACGGTTCTACGAAGAAGGCACACAAACAAACCCAAAATCTATCCAAACGAACGTCAGGCACCGAAGTCGGTAGCTAGTTTAGCCGACCCCGGAACGAAAGGCTCTACCTAGTCATTAAGATAACACCACCGGAAAGGTCCGCACAGGTTCACGCGCGCCCCGCCTGAAGAAGATCAGTGAATAAAACGGTTTTACAGCGTTTCGGTTGTCATCGTGAATTAAGATACTGCCACCGGGGTCCAATGCCCTGGGAGCGCAGGTATAAAATCTCCCGCTCATCACAGTGTCCTGCCGAACTTGCAAGAGACGCACGTAGACAGATTCCGATAATTAAATTAAAAAGCTCTAAAATGGTCGCTGGAAATAAAAATCTCCTAGGAGCATCTTCCGAGGTGATCCTGGCGGTCGAAAACGGTGTGGCTTCGGTAATGCGGGGACGACGGAACATCCCTAGAAAAAGGGGTTTATTTATTTGCTGCCAGTCCGCGGCCGCACCCGAACCTCAACATCGGTGGCGGCGGGATTTTATGATATGTTTTGGAAAATTTTTACTACATTCCAGTTTAATTTTAATGAGAAGCTCTCCTCCTTCACGCTGCTCGTGTGTGTGTGCGTATTTGTGTCTGTATGCAACTGGCAAGCGGGTCTTAGCGTCATGTTAATTGAGTAGTTGAGACATTCCAGAACCCCGGAACCCACCCAAGGCATACCGACGCTGTTCGGTCGGTTGGAATCGGAATTTGAAGCAGTCCATTTTTGATAATTTTCTGTCACAAATGTACAACGGACACGTTTCTGGATGTGGTTGCTGCGCGGCGGTATGTATCGAATCTAGCGCTTGCGGACATTCTTGGGCGTAGTGGTTTTCCTCGGATTCTACCATGTCGTGAGGAAGGAAGAGGAAGAGGGAGAGGAAAAAACAAGTAAATGGATAAAATTGATACGTGTTTCGTACGGAATCTCTTTTCAATCGATTACAGTACAGAGCAAAGAAGGTTTTATCTCTCGATAGACGCAAATCCTCAGAAATATCTGAAAGCTGAAGAATATGAGTTACCGGAAGCAAAAACCTTTAGCAAAGTTCGGAACCTTAAACAAAAATGATTCTCGTTCTAGTTTAGACAACTACGATGTTTTCCTGTCAGTCATTTCCATCTAAGCAAACCATGAAAACCACAACTACACGCTCACTACATTGGTTTATCGTATTTTAACACATATAAAGCAAATTTTATTGTGCCTCTTAGTATTGCTATCATAATTAAGTCTCGTTTTAATTAAGCTATTAATATTAGCTGTTAGGATAAGATATCCTGCAGCCTTGTGTTGATAGGTAATAATACATATTTTAATTCATTACTTATCAGCAGCTCACTGTTTATGATTCATTCGACCCACCTTTCGTTATCACTAATTGTATGCTGCTCAACAATACAGTCTTATCAGCCCTGCGAGCCTTCCGGGGCTGCAGCGGAATAAAGTAAAAACAAGGGAAAAAATGATAAATAGCTCTATTAAACCGATTTTCTAATGGCAGAAAGCGGTGATCGTTACGTTTGGCTGCCGGTTTTTTCGTTACCACCGGTGAAACTCATACACACCAGCATTAAGGGTGCATGGTGCGTTTAATTTCGTGGAACCGATAGAAATGCACATGAAAAAAAAAACGAAAAAGGGTACTTTTAATCGAACAAATAAACGCAACGGCTCCATTCTCGGATTGGTCGGTTTCGACAGCAAATGAGCAAAAGGAGGCGAACACGGCCACGGCCCGGAGTGGGGCGGAAAAGGGCTATCGCGTTGCAGCGGCCCGGCCGTGCATGACGCGCTCTGCTGCACCACTTCGCCATCGCCATTCGGTGGTGGTAATTAAAAGAAATAATGATAGAAAAAGGGCACGGAAAACAGAGGGTTTTCTTACACCCTGCTCGGGCCCTGCTCACGCACTAATTAGAGCGGTTTGCTGGGCCGTTGACGGGTCGTAATGGCGCTGTTTGCGATCCGTGCGCTTCTCACCCAGCGCACGGGGTGAGTGAGCACCGCGAGAAGAGACGCAGAGATTTTCGCACGGCCATTACGGCCGTACATCGGCGGGGAGCGTGTAGAAAAAACGCAGTTCCTGTAGCTATTTATTGACGGTTTATTAAATTTTCCACCACCGGAGTGGTCCGGTACGGGGCGGACCACTTTTTCCCAGCGGCAGCAGCGATTAGCATTTTTGCAGCGAAAGAAACATCCCTTTTCCTGTCGCGTGAGGTTGAACGAGTTAATGAAATTTTCTTACCGCTGCCATCTCGCGGGAGGGTTGAAGAAACAGTCCATCAATCATAGGATGGAGTGCGGAGGGTGGTGTGGGCCCCACTTCTGGCTCCTTAAGAGCGAACCTCCTTACGAGTGGCCACCATTAGCATAAAACCCCTTCGCTTCGTAGCCATCTTCGTGAGCGCGCTCCTTAAATTAGAATATAATTAAAAGTCACTCACATAAAGCTTGGCTGGGCGCGCACGACCCACGCCACCACGGCCAGTGGAAGGACATCCGCACGATTGACATCCTTCGGTGGACGATGAAATCGTCTCGTTTATGAGCGAAGGACGAGAATGGTCGGTTTTTATAGCGCCGGTGTGCTTGGGCTATGTTTATTATTATCCTTTCCCTCGTAGCAGCTCCCTGCCGGTTCTCGGGATCACGACGGCGCTGACAGGGCCCAGGAATGGCTCGGTGGAAAATTTATTAAAACGACCAACAAAACCCACTTCCAACAGGCACCCGGAGAGCGATCGCCCAGCAAAGGGTTGGCGCTGTTTAATTATCTAGTTCCACCGCGCAAGTTATGAGTGTCGAGTGGCTCTTTTTTATTTCGTTCGGTCGTTTAACTTTTTTTTTTCTTCATTTTCTTTGTCCTTCATAGCTTGCCGGCGCTGGTTGCTACTACTTATATTACACCCGCCCGACCCTCCGAGTCTTTTGTTCCAGTACTTCTCGGTGTTCCTCAGTCTTCCTTAAGATTCCTTATCACTACCGACCGGATGGGGTGAGGTTCACTCGAGGTTTAATTATTCGGTACGCCGGTGGAAGCTTGACGACATTGGCGGTTGGTGGTTGTATCCTTTTTAATTTCCACACACACACACACACAAAAAGAAAGAAGGATACAGTAAAAGAATGGCCCATTTGTTGTAAGCAGCAGCACGCGCTAATGAATTGTTTGTAAAGTCGGAAGTTTATTAAACCGAAACCTGCGCTTTCTCGTACCACAGCGACGCACTTGAGCGTACGATCATAAAGTCTTACAAGGACCGGCGGCACGTGGAAAGGGTTGTAAAGTTTTACGACCATACAATGTAACGTGACCCCCTACACGAGCGTTGCAGATGATTACACAAGTTACAAGGCATTATTACAGCCTGTTTCTGGGGCGTTTTGTGTTGGCTTTATAATGCTGTGCGTCATTTACGCGAGCTCGAAGGCATCCAATTTGCATTCAGGCATTTCGATTGAATTCTAATAGTTTCAAACGCCGGACAATTAGCTGGTGCGTGACAGGAGATGTGCCCTGGTCGTGTATCCTGTAGCTTCCGAGATTGAGCTTCCGGGTGCGGATTTGACAGCATTATCGAGCGCACTAGAATGTTTCCGCCATTAGTAGCTCCACCATAGTGCATCTAGTAGCAGCAACGGCAGCGACGGCACCCAAACGATCGATTTCTCATTCCGTTTGAGTATGGAATTCGGTTCGATTTCGCAAATACCCCGATGCAACTGATGCTGGCTGCATCGGATAGCTTAGCCCCGTTTTTGCGTCGGCGTTTAGACGCAAACGGCATTCCGCGTTCAGCTGGGCGTGCGGACATATTTTGAAGTCTTCGCACACGATTTCCATCGCAAGCGAAAGCCTGTTTAGTGCTGTTTGTTTAAGACTGTATGCGGTGGAAATGTTGTTTTAATTAAAATTTCACCACCCCAATAAGGAACCACTCACACACACACATACACACGCAGTTGACACAAGCACCCACAGCCATTTGATCGATCAATTAGGAATATGAGGAATTTGTCTTGTTTTGGTGAACGGTAGCCGCCCGCAGAGCTTTACGAATTGCTTTCACGAATGGGTGACGCCTACTGGGATCTAGCCACAGTACGGTGGGTAATTTGTCCCAAAGCTGTATGCGTGAAATTCTACCACTAAATAAGGATGCAGGAAGAGCTAGAAAGATCGTCTATCTGGTTCTCCAAAATGAGGAACAAACAGCTGAACCAGTTACATACGAATAGTTTTAAATTGTTCTGATAGCGTTTGACAAAATTGCCACATTGTTGTTTACAAACAACCAACTGTCAGGTTGGACCAGCTGTCAAACTACTTAGTAGTGGAATAGTAGTGGGCAATCTATTCGTTTTCGAACGCTCCATGAAAATTTCGTAGAAATTTGTTATTATAATTCCCGTAGCAAACAAGCGCTTTTTGGTGTAATAAATGAACTTTTAATTTACTGCAACTTACTACTAAAAATGCCCATATCATTACACACGAAAATTACTGCTCCAAAAACGCGTGTACCTACACGAAGAATTAAAATACTTGAGTTTTTGCTTTAATATATTCATTTCGCCACCTTTCTTTCGCCACTGTTATTGTACGTGAATTTATGAATTGTACCTGACGGCCAGGAGGCAGAGGAGGCCCTGTGTTCGGCAGCGTGAGTGCGCACGAACACACACACACACCCGCATGTGGAGGAGAGAGGGAAACCAAGATATGATAAAGATGCATAAGAATATGCGCACACTTTGGCACGCAGCATTGGCGCCATCTCGTTTCCCCCGACACTGGTTTGCCTCCCAGCGTCGTTCGCTGCCGAGCTGGGGTGAATGTTTTCATCTCATTTCACCGCCATTTGCGGCGATTATCCTTGTTTTGCGGGATAGGTGTGCCGTATATAAACATGTATTTACCGACGGCGCGATAAACGGCACCGGTGCGCGGGCAACGCGAGCAACAGGGTGCGGAAAATATTACTAACTCTCGAATATTTGATAAGTTTCATTAAAAATACCAACCAAACATACCAGCGTCAGTATTTTTTGGTCGCTGCGTATCCATTCGGTGTGTCGTTTCGTCGTCGTCATCGTCGTCATAGTCATCATCCTCGACGTTGTTCTGTGATTGAGTGTAGCGCGTTTGTTACGGCGAGGAGGGCTGCCCATGACATCCTCTGACTCTCCGGTTTGCCGTGGATGCTTCATGGAAAAATTGTTTTACGTTACATATTTGTGTCATATTTTTTATGCCATTTGGATTGGTTTGCTTTGGCTTCCATTGCGACAGTTCTCGGCGCACACAATTGTGCATTTTTGGGCGAAACGGAAAAGTTATCCCGATGTGGTAAATCCCGGCATCGGATGTTCCGGGATGAAACAGGAGCATTGTTTCGGGACATCATAAATTAATTAGGGACATATTTCACTACCACTCTGTGTGCGTTTCCATTCGTAAAAAGACAGAAAGCAAATGATAACTCACGGTTTTGAAGACATATTACACTTGTCATCATTACCCACGACGCGAGATGAGCTCTCCAGGCGTCGATTAATTTTATTTTAAAGAAAATCTGCTCCTACATCGTGCCTGGAACATCTCTGGAGAACAAACCAATATGTGTATACCAACTGTGTTGGTAAAAAAAAACTCACTCGATTCATGGAAATGAACTATTAGATATAAACAAGTTATCAACTCCAACTATGTAAACCTAAAAAATGGCACACAAAAGATAACGACTTTCTCTACTGATGCAGTAGAACTCCAGCTTAGAAAACTCTTCTCGCTCCATGCAGACCGCTTCAACGGTTGAGGAATGTATTTACATTTTTATTTGCACCGAGTGAGCATTTCACATTTGCACGCTGCTCATAAATAATTGATCGCGTTTCTATGAATATGATGACATAGTTATTTATGCACATACACACGATATGATCATGTAGCCGGTGTCATCATCGTGCGGAACGAATGAAACGTTCGCAGGAAACAGCAAAAGAAAAAGAACCGTCCATAAGGGTTCCCTTCGTTGACTTCTGTGAGAGGTGCCCGGTCGGTTCAATTGTTGTGACATTCACATTCACGATGACACTCTTTCAAACCGCTGGAGACGTGTCGCAGCGCGTGGCCTGCTTTGCAATTCAGTAGCTTTGGCGTATTAAATTTTCAGTTTTTGCTCTCCTGTCCACTCGAACGATTGCAGCACGAAATGATCCTGATCAGCGATGCATCCTGCAACTGCAACGGTGCTGAAACACATTTGGTGGATCCTTCGTTACGATCGACAATGACGAAAAAAAGAGAGATCACCACCAACAGGTGGCAACCAGCAGACTCTCCAGCCGAAATGATGTTCAACGTTTTTTTGTTGCGGTCAAATCGGCTTGCGATCGGATCGACTTCATTGTTTTCGACCGGGGCTCAACCAGCACGGCCTTGTCGCGCTGCTTGTTCTATAAACATCTGTGTTTCAACGCACAAACACGCGTGCGTCCGCCTGTATTTGCTGTCAAAACGATAAATATGCAATTGATGGAGTGCAGTTTTAAACGGTGTATAATTAGAGCGCTTTTTTTTTTGTTGCTCTCCGCCCGTAAGGTCAAGTTGATATTGCTCACATCCGGATATGTCAGATGATACATGCACTTTGGGTTTCGATGTGTGCTGCGGTAGCATTCAGCAAAAATCGAACAAAAGCTGCCCTTATCGAGACATTTTTAGTTCTTATGACGCATGATATTTACCGTCAGCACCCGCTGCTTTAGACCCTTCAGCTATCAGAACTGCATCTGTTAGATAAACCACGTGGTATAAAATTTCCTTCCACCACTAATCACAGTGCTAAAAGCCAAAATATAAATATTTCCAATCCCTTATTTACGACGGTATTGTTACTGATCGATTCCTCGAAACCGGAGATCAACCAACCACCATAAACTAGACCAATTATCACGTAGGAAGAAACCGGGACCCCAAACCACTCCGAGAACCCGGCGTACAACCCGGTGGCCTCCGTTAGATGCGTTCTCCCACCAACGTAGCAGAGGTCCCGCGGGATCGAAAGATTATCGGAGCACGGGGTCGTAAACTACCGTTTGTGGTGAGGACCGGGCAACTGTTTGTGGCCGTAAATTTGATGTTCATTTGCATTGGGTGGTGTCGGTTTTTTTCTCTCCCTCTCTCTCTCGTTCTACCGCTTTCGTTCGTCTGTATCATAATAATTTCCATCTCCTTGATTTATGAGCGCATCGAGACGCCGGTTTTCTCGTTTGCCGATTGTTTTTCCTCTGCCGGATGACAAAATAACGTTTTTAGTAGTTTGTTGATATGGGCGCGTGCTGTGTGTACACAGTCGGATTGTTTTTCCTTTCACCAAGAGGTGACTCCCCGATGCGCCCAAGCCCACCCCACCCCACCCCACCCGATGGTTCTATTTGTGGTGTGTATCGCACCGGAATTCCTCCCAGTGTGCCAGTAAGACGCACGCGAGGTAATTGTCACGTCTGCTTAAAAATAGCGAAAACCCGTGTGAGGGGTGGTTGCGAGGCGGGTACTGTACACGTCGCCGCATCAGAACATAAAACTACCCCAAAACCGCGTCACCGCGCTCAAAACCGACGTCTGGCCCCTGTCGGTTGTACGTGAAACGTTAGAAAAACAATGCACCGTTCGATGGTCGGCCGACCCAAACCGTGCCGCCGCTGCATGCGGCTGCAATTTATGCCACGGTGAAAGTCAGCTGACGCTGCAGTGCGCGGGGAAACTCTCTTCCGATCGGGCTCAAACACGGGGCGAATTGATTGTTGGATAATTTTCCATCGCTTTCCCTGGCACGGGGCCAGGCTCGGGGAACCCGATTGCCAGCTATTTGTAGCCGAACCTTCCGGACCGGCTCGGCGGGACGATGGTAGAAGGAAATCTCCTTTATACCGATGGTTGAATGAATGGTTTTGGCGGGCACGTGAGGATGGCAGCAGTGGCTTACGTGTTCATCTGTCTCCACGCCGCCGATGGTGATGAAGATGAACGGCCCGCTTAACACTGAATTATGTTGACAGCACGCGGCGAGCGGCCCCGAAAACTGGCCCAACCGTGCTCCTGGCCTCCCTCGGGAAAAGTGACGAAATTAAAACACAATTAAAACATGACTCCAACCGATGCTATTAGCGTAATGCATGTGGGAAAACGAACGAATAGGAAGGACTGATTGGACATTTTTGAACAGAAAAGATGGCATCAAAGTAGGCTGCTTAGAGTCGAATGGAAAAGAGCTTATTCCAACAAACAGTTGGGCCGTTTATAGGGACACGTTTATTTCTTGTTT
>JXXB01023878.1:0-11424 GCA_000956275.1 Anopheles koliensis | reverse complement strand
GACGTGTGCGCAGGGGCTGGTGGTAACGAGGACGACATGCTGCCACCCGCTCCAGTAGTATCACTTGGATGGCTGAGGTACGAATTGTACTGGGGGTGATGGGAAGTTCCCCAAGGCGATTGATGTGAGTTCAGCTGCGATGGCGTTGATGCGATCGCGGACCCGGATGCGTTTGGATTCGACACGTTGCTACTAGGAGCTCCACTACCGGAACCGGTTAGATTTTGCGCCTGGTGCGTAGAAGCGGGTGGTTGCGAGTGAACGGGCGATTCCGGAGGCAGAATCACACCGGCGGCTGCTGCAGCCTGCTGGGGCGTGATGATGGGAGGCACTAACTTCAACGCGTTGTTACTGCTACTACTGGCTGCCCCTGCCGAAGGGGCTGCCCCTGCGGTGGTAGCGGAAGCAGCAGGCGCTTTCGGTGACATCGGTTGAAAGGGTGACAGTTGGCCACCTTGTGAGGAGTAGGGCGAGTTGGGATCCTGCTGGGAGTAGGGCGAACTTTGGTTTGACTGTGAGAACGGTGAGTTGGGGCTTTGGTGGAGTGGTGTATTTGGTTTGGACTGCAGTTTTGGTTGGCCGCCGATGGTGCTTCCACCGTTGCCACCAGCGGATGGTGAGGTAGCCGATGTCTGCGCACCGTTGCTGTGGTAGGGCGAATGGCTGGCTGGGTTGTACGAGGGTGTCGTCTGGCCAACGCTCGTCGCGGGACTGTTTGGCACCACGGCCGGAACACTGTACGGTGAGGAGAGTGGTGTTCCGCCAGACGATGCGGGCGATGCCAGCGATGGCGTCTGCTGATGCTGGTACGGTGAGGAGGACGATTGGGATTGCGTTTGCTGCTGGTAGCAGGAAGGCGAATTTGGCTGCGCCTGGTACGGCGACGAGGCAGGATTGTGGTAGGGTGAGTTGGGATTCGTGCTGGGACTCATCGAAGAATTGTAGTCCGATTCTTGCGAGGCCGGTTGTTTATACTGCTCGTAGAAATCGACAGGCGACTTCAGCTCCTTTCCATACGCAAGCGCCGCATTGCTCTGGTTTACCGGATTCGAAGCTGACGCTGCACCGGATCCGGTGTAAGACGAGTAGCCGCCGTACACCGAAGAGGTGGCTGCGGTGGCGACACCACTCGCACCAGTGCCGGCGGAACCGGTCGAGCTGGCGTTGGCCGTGTAGAGATGTTGGGAGTACTGTGGATACGGCGACGGTAAACTTTCCCGTGGGCTGCAGCTCTTCTCGGGGCTACTTTTCTGCGTCGTATCCTGATAGAACCCGACCTTAATCGCACCACCGTTCAGCGAATGGTAGGGGCTGGTTTTCTGCTGCTGCAACTGTTGCGCTTCGTCCAGCTTCGGCGATGTCATGATGGGTGAGGCACCGATCGGGCTCGGATATGGACCAGGGTAGGTGCCGAGCCGTTCGTCGATGCCGATGCGCGGACTGTCCGGATCTTGACTGTACGAAGACCGCTCGCTTACGGTGCTACCCGTGCTTGCCTTGCGCTGACGCGGTACGGTGGGAAGAGTGGGATAGCTGGGCATATCGAGCCCACCGGGAAGACTGCCCACACCGGACGATGACGAGGCTGATTCGTTCGATGAGGAAGGCGTCACTAAGCTGCTGTTCCCATCCACTTTGTTCTTTTCACTCCCGCCAGTTCCCACCAAACCAGTCGCTTTGCCCGTCTCATCATCCGCCTCGGTTTTCTTCGGCTTTTTCGGTGCACCAAATGCTTTAAACCACGCGTTTAGATTTGGCGTACCACCGGACGGTTTTTCCTTGGACTTGCTGGTGGAATCTTTGCCACCATCGCTGGTGGAGGCCGGCGGTTTGCCAAATCCGATCGTTGCCGTAGTGTCCTCTTTTTTTCCTGCCTTTGTCGAGCTATCCGTCGAATGGGGTTTTTCCGGTTCCGAGGATGGTGTGGCATCGTCACCGCCGCCATTGCTGTTGCCACTGCCACTACCGTTGGGTTCTGGTTCTTTTTTACCATCCACGTTACCACCTGTAGGTGAAGTCCCACCGGCGATGGTCTTCATACCGCCGCTAACACTATTTTTCACATCACCCATAGAATCGTCCTCGGTGCCAGCGCCATCACCGGTATCTTGTTTGCGACCCAACAGCGTCTCGTCCGCATCATCATCGGCAAAGTTGTGTTGCTGTACTAGCCCGAACCCTTCCGTGTTCAGCACCGTGCCTAGGCTAAGCTTCGGTTTCGATTCGTCCGTCTTGACGATTAGTGAGTTTTTTACCTCCTTCACCTTGCTCAAGGCACCACCGGGTCCACCGGGTCCACTGGTGCCACCGGGCACACCACCACTACCACCATTACCACCACCTCCACCACTGCCCAGTGGGAACAGTTCGTCCGGTTTGTTGAGATTCTGAATGGTGCCGATGAGGTTACCCTTCGTCTTGCCCGGCTGCAGCCGATCGATGGTGGTACGATGATGGTGCACGGTGTGGTGATGCAGATCGCGTTTCCTTCCACCCGCCCCGAGCTGAGACAACTTTTCCTTCAGTGATTTCCGCTTCGGTTCTTTCGGTTCTTTTTTCTGTGAGTGCGGCGGGATGATGGGTGGTGGCCCCAGAATCGTGTGTCCATGTCCGGTTGTGCCAGCATGTTTGCTGACCGCCAACGTGCTAACTTGGGCGCCACTACTGTTACTACTGCTGTTAGTTGTGTCTTTGAGGGCGCTTGTACTAGCGTCACCTTTGACGGCATCTTTTGTCTGTTTGCCGGTGGATGTGGAAGCCGCTACCGCGGGTTGTGTTGACGATGCTGCTGCTTCTTTCACACCGCTAGCAGCAGCTGCTGCACGGGGTGAAAATGCTTTCGGTGGTGCCGCCACCGCTGCCAGCCCAGGGCTTGTACCTCGCAGCGGACTTGCCGATGCATCGTTCTGCGTGAGCGGGATCGGTTTGCGAAAGTCGGCCGGTTCGATTTTCACCGGCACGGTATCGAAATCGTCCATAATGTAACGGGACGGTGAATTGCTTGCGGAACTGTACTCCGGAAAGCGGGGCGTATTTTCCAGCCACTTGTTGATGTCCTTTAGCGTTTGCTCCGTTTCTAGCTCGAGCTCCTCCATGTTTGCCGTCCCCGAACCGGATGCGGCAGCTGCGACCATTTTAGCGTGTTTGCTGATGCTATTGTTTAGGGTGGCGGCTGCTCCGGTCGTAACATTCCCGCCAGTGGGTTTGGTTGCACCGGATTTCGGTTGTCGTTGGGGTGCTGCTGCTGCTGCTGCTGCTCCTGCCACCGGATCGCCACCCTTCTTGCTCGGTTTACTCGCACCGCCAGTGTTCGATGGCCGCACAGCGTGGTTTTGCTTCTGCGATCGCGAGACATCGTCGGTAGGGCTTTCATCAACAAACTCGTACTCGTTGCTGCGGTCTACGTGCTTCGCACTATCCGCTCCGGAAGAACCGACCGCGCGAGTATTTCCACTGTTTGGGGTTCCTTTGCTTTCCCTGCTTTTCTTTCCTCCTTTCACACCAGCGCCCCCAGTGGAAGTAGCTTTTGAAGATTTGCTTTCACTGATGGACGTCGTTTCATGCTCTTTCTGCAGCTTTTTTTGCTGCTGCACTTGTTGCTTGCCACCGGCCGATGGCGAGGCACTTGCACCCTTGTTCGATTTATTTTTTTTGCCACTCGCAGACGAAGTGCATGTGTCCTTACCCTTCGCTTTATTCCCCCGCTGCTTAGCCGCGGCTTTCGTTTCTGCCGCTGCAGAGGCTGCGGCAGCGGCTCGGTTACGACGTTCCTTGATGAGATCAAATTTATCCTTTATATCTGGCGTAACCGATCGATCGTCGGTTAGTTTGTGTGACTTTGGAGCAGCAATACCACCAGATGCGTCCACTTCCTCGTCCTCGTACGCACTGTCCGCACCACGCATCGACTCATTATCGGAGTAGCATGATCCGAGCGGGCTTGGCGACCGTGACAATGACGTTCGTGGTGGTGCACGCTCCTTCTTGGATTGTTTCACCGATTTAGAGGCACTTCGTTTATTACCAGGCTCTGTTTCCAGTTTACGATCGTGGTGCCCATTATCCGCACCGTCGTCTGCGTCGTCCTCGCTGGCACCGGACATCGTACCCTCCTCACGGTGCTCGTCGTTACTGGCAACGGTGGACGATTTGGACTTTTTCTTGCCCTTGCCAGCTTTATCGCGTTTGTGAGCCTTTCTGTCCACCTTTTTGTCCTTTCCCTTCAGCTTACTCTTGCTTCCACTTTTCCGCCCGCGGTGATGCTGCTGGCTTTCTTCATCGGTGAGTGAAGTGTTTTTCTTGCTCGTTTTGCTCTTCTTGCTCTTCGCTTTCTCGGAGGATGATTTTTTACCGCCTCCGGTTATTTGTTTTTGTGGTAAATCATCTTCCACCTTTGCGCGCACATCATCGTCAATGTCCTCAAAGTCGCTTGCTTCGAAAGTTTCATCAGCGCCATTGGTTTGACTTTGCGCGCTGCTCCCGGCAGCGTCCGGTGGATCGTGCTCATGTTCGCTTTCCGTTTCGGCAACTGGCTTGCTTTGTTTGGATGACTTTTTCTGACGTGCTTTCGCACCCCCTTTTGCAGCACCGCTACTAGACTTTTTTAACTTTTTATCTAGCCTTGCCACCGCAATACCGGTTCCCGTTTTTCCCGTGCCGCCTTTTTTATCTTCCTTCCCTTTCTTCGAACCACCAGATTTCCCTGGTGCAGGCGCTTGATACTCGTTGGTTGCTACACCGACATTATCCTTTTTCTTTGGACTCACTGCTGGCGCTTCCTTCGGGAGTTGTGGAGGGCTGGGCGATCGTGAAACAGAGCGCCGTGGTCCTGGAGAAAAGGATTCGTTTGCTCCTTTTCCTCCCTTCGGTGTCTTCACTTTCTTTTCTTCTTTCTTCACTTTCGCGCTATTCTTCTTTCGCTCCTTTTCCTGTTCCTGCTGCTGCTGTTGGAGTGCTTTGATGGCAGCTTTTTTCTTACTTTCGTACACTGGATACTCTTCCTCTTCCACCACTTTTGCCTCTTCCTTCACCTTGGTCTTCACTTCTTCTCCGTGACGGTTCCCCATTTCAGCTTCCGCACTTCCCCCCTCCCCACTCGGCACTCGTCGTTCCACTGGATCGGTATGCTCTTTTTTGTACCGTTTCCTCTCGGGTTCGCCACACTCGTGCCACTCCTCCTCACTTTTCACTTCCCTCAGCTCTGCTTCACCGCCTTCGTCCATGTCACTGTGGTCACTTGGTTCGATTTTCTGTTTTTTGCTTTTCACTTTACCACCGTTCTTTTCCTTGTCCTTTCGTTTGCGTTTCACATTTTTGTTACTCGCACGTATTACACTTTTATCCTTTTCTGGCGGTTCCGGCTCCAGTTCCGGTTCCGAATTTACCTCCGGCTGTTGTTTCACTGTTTTATGCTTCTTCGTCGAAGATGTTGTATGTTTCTTTTCACTAGCAACAGCACCACCACCACCACCACTCTTGGAAACCTTCTTCTCCGTCGTTGCCGATGAGCCACTTTTCACTGATTTTGTCTTCGTATCGTATTTGGTCGGCTTGTCATCGCTTGTACCGCGAGAGGCAGACGAACTGCTACCACTATCTTTGGGATTTATATTGCAGTTGGCGTTGCTTTTTACCATCTGACTGCTACCGGAACTGGTTGGTTTCTTTTGCTTTTCTTTCGGATTGCCGCTGTCCCCTTTGTCGGATGCTTGTTGCCGCAAGCTCTTGCTGCCGTGCTGCCCCCGACCGTTGATTGCATCGGAACCACCACTCTTGTGGTTCTCTTTGGAAGAGGATTTTTCTTTAAACGCCGCATTCGCACGCCCAACGTCGGGATATTCGTGGTTCATTTTCTCCTCATCCGATGAGTTTTCGTCAAAGTACTTTTTTCTGGCACGTTCAAACGCTATCTGCAGATTGTTAACCATATCGGTGTACTCTGTGAGAAGGTTGTAGACAAAAACGGTTAGTTGTTATTTTATTTAACAAAAGAAAAAATACATTACAATGATACAATAACTCATGAGTTAAACAAATGTAAATAATACTAACCATTGGCTTGACCATTATAAAGACGACAGTTGTTGACGATCAGCTTGAAATCGTTCTGAAAGTCATTGAACATCATGTACTCTCCGTTATCAAGCTTTTCCTCCATCTTTTGTAGATCCATGGGTCTAAAACAATCGTAAAAAAATGCAAACGCGAAAGTGTTAATCATGAGCTTAAGTTGACAGAATGTTTTTCATATCTATTGCACACCCCAAACGGAAATGAATTACCTTCGTATGATGGAGTAGTACTTTGGTGCAATGTCCTCATCGACCGGATCCATAAACGGCCATGCATCGTCATGATTCTTGATGCTTTCCAGCACTTTGTGCATGCCAATCTGCAGTACTTCATCCGTTTCGGTGAAACTAAGAGATGATGAGACGAAAATTGAGGACGCGGAAGAGCTTGTTTTGGTGAAACTACTACTGCTGTTGATCGTGTAGCTGCTACCGGTGGTGTTCGTGATGCTGTTTATCAAAATGTATTTACACACAGGTTATCATCCCCAAACCGTGGGCAGGCCGGTCGGCCGTTTTCCCGGATGCACGATTACAGGACATGTACAGAGTTGACCCACGTGGACGGGGAATTCCCATGACAATAGATGCACGGGAGCGGGTAGTTTTCGTGCCATGTAGTAATTGCGGTGTGGGGGTGTTTCGAGTGAACCATACCGTGGTGGATTCCGGGATTACGGGGACACAATTAATAGCAACACACGCACACAAATACACAATTAGATACCGACCGAGCGTAGTAGTTGCGTGAAGTGGGATTATGTACAAGTGCAGGATGGCCGTGGTGATATACGAGAGAGGTTTGTGTTTCATGATTAAGAATGGAAAGAGAAAAGGAAAACGATCGATACTATTATATTAGGGTTCTAGGCATTTATGAATACATTCATAATGTTTTAAGTAAAAAAGCAGTGTTGGAATAACCGCGCCAATAAGTAAGAAAATACGAGACACAATTAATTTTGGCATTAGATCATTCAAACAACTGTTAAACACTGAGCTATAAACAACGAACAATACACCATCACCATTAAAATAAACTAAAATTTCTATCATCTTACAGGGGTTTTCGCTCTAGTTCGTTGGCATTATGTAGTATAATTTGTAATCCTGTGGCATTTAACAGATGTCGTCAAATGAAAGTTAAATACGTACGTGCGGTAAAAGATATTGATTAAAAAGGAAAATAAATAATGATTCTATTTAAAGATTTTTCTATTTTATGAAAATAATGAAAACATTACTTTGGCAATAATGTCTGACTGAAAACTAATTAAATAAAAAATTAGTACAAATTCATATATATGCCTTTTTATGAAAATCTCTGTAAAATCGTGCTTTTTCTAGACTCTATTCCCTCATTTACCACGCTTTTGATAAAACGGGCTGGAAGAGTGATTGTTTTGATCAAATATGCGAAAATCCCTGTAAAATGTGCATGTACCGTCAGCATTGTACATTGTTCAAGTAGGCCGTGATGTTTTAACTAGTGCTACATTAGTTTGGTAAGTATCGTGCATAAAACAACTCGTCTGTTGGACAAAAATGGTAGACAGTTTTATCACAAAATACTTACACATTCGTTGATTTGCCCTTCTTTTTGCGGCTTTGATTTGTGCCAGTTGGTGTGGCATCGTTTCCGCCCTTGCCACCGTTGTTGGTTCCGGCTTTGCAGGGTGTGTCGTTAAAGGGCAGGATGACGGGTCCGGTGACAGATGAGAGCGAATTGTTTGTCTGGCGGCCAGGTAGCTTCGTCGAGGTGGGAGCCATGTTGTGATTGGAGCGAAGCAATTTCTCAACCTCGGCACTGAATAATCGTACGGGCCGGTGACGCTCTTTCTGCGGCTGATGCTGCACCTTCGTCTGCTGTTGTTTGCTAAGCGCTTCCGCTGTTTCTATCGACGGTTTGCTGGTGGTATCCGTATTGCCGTTGTTGATGTTGTTCTCCGCCTCGGTGTCACTGAAGCTTTGTACACTTTCGCTATCTTCCCGCCGACTAACGATGTAGTACGAATCACTAAAGATCGTCGGTTGTATGGGGTGATGGTTTTCGCTTTCACACTCTGATCGACTAGTGCTGCTACTGCCAATACTTTTGCAGCATGTGTCACTTCGAGGGGAGGATGAATCGACTGACTGTGAACGAATTGATGATGGCGTTCTTGACCCACACTGTTCAAAAGATTCCTTATCGTCGTCTTCGTTTTCCTCTTCTTCCAAAATCAAACGACCTACTGACGGAGAGGGTGAACCTCTCAAATTAGTTACGTTCTGAGAACGGTATGGGCTATTTGTTTTGTTACGGAATGCGCTTTCTTTTGGCTGAAAAATAAAATCACGCGTGAGAAGTGATGCCTCGTCTGGGGACCGATCGTATTGCGAAACTATACTTGTGACGGAATTGGATCGAGATCTGCAAAAAAAGCGATAAAAGTAAAACAAAAACATTATTAGTATATGGATTGGAAAAATTGAGAACACCAAGGAAAGGATGTTGTAAAAGTTTCATTAGCTTTCCTATTAACGATGCCGTCCGATGGTGTTATTTCAAACTTCCTCATAGATAAGATAGTTTTACGTAAATAGTGGCACAGGACGGAAGGATTGTACGGACAGGGGATCCCCGTTTTAATAAAGAAACAAAACACCTATATTACACAGCGGCCTCATAAATTTTGCATTTCCATTTGTGAGTAAAATTTAATAAGTTGAAAATAATGAAACTTTTGTGAAATTGTTAATAAAACATAAACATAAAAGAAGGAAAAACATGCATACATACATTGGAAGCAAAGGAAAGTTCGCGCGCGCAAGTGGAAGGCACAACAAAACTAAAGCTTTGAGACATCTATTGTTCAATCGACAAACATTGCTTCTCAGGTGTTGCTCTCTTTCTCTCGCTCTGGTTGTCGGCTGTGGTTTCTCGTTGTTCAGTGCGGTCAGAAGGTTTTCGTTATGTTACGATTGTTTTTTAAGGGTTCAGATCCAGCGTCCGTTGTTGTGGTACCGATTGAGTGTGTTTTGGTTTGCGTTTTTGTCGCTGCAACCGTCTCTAGTTTTGTGTACTAGCATGGCACTACGTCCCAAGTTGTAAAGGGGAAATAAAAAAAAATTCGCGACATTCGTGCAGGAGGAGCGTGCCAGATTTGGAATTATCTAAGGGCGGAATAGCTTCTAATCGCCTTTAGCTTGCTAATTAGGAGGCTATTACAGTCACCGAATGATGTCGTCTTGTGAAATTTTGTCCTCTTAAAGAGAGTTCGAATGCTTTGCTTCTAACCGTCGTTCGGCTCGTTTCGCACGTGCTTCCGCCAGCAATTGCGCTCTCGGTACTGCTTCAGCAACTGCTGTTACCGATGGAAGTATCGTTTGTACCACCTCGGCAAGCTTTTCCCTTTCGCTTTGGATGCGCTCCTCTTCTTGCTGTTTCTGAAGCAGCTCCTGCTGTTGGCGAAGGGTTTTCTCTTCTTGTAGGAGCTTTATGCGCGACGATCTAGGACGCTCGAACAGTCTACGAATACGGTAGAATATGAAACCATTACCATCGCAGCGTGGTTCATCGCAGCAACATTTTCCCTATAATCAAGTACCTGTTCCGGCGTTCTCGTTCCTTGTCGCGAAATAGCTTCGGAATGTGGGGTAGAAAATTTTCCACCAGCAGTTCGTGCAGGCAACGTTCCTTTGCGTTCGTAGAGTGATCGAGTTTGTTCGCCAAGTTACGCCAATCTTCCTCGGTGAAGCAGATCACCTGCCAGACGGTGGATTTCGACGATTTCGACTTGCCGCCGCTCACGTAGTCCTCTCGGTATAGGCGTGTGCCGAAAAAGTGCCAGTACGAAGAGCCGTTGCGATCGTAGCTGCAGATATAAAAGGAAATAATGGAATATCTCATTAGCATAGGCAGCAACAAAAATATGTTGTCGAAATGAAAAACTAATTCGAAACGCACCCTATCGGTTCCAGGCGAAGACTGTCCGCTTCGTAGTTGGCAAATGTTGTGCACACGTCCTCGGAATCTAAACGAAAATCGCACAGATACTTCAGTATCAGGATCTTGGTGCGAAGCGGCAGCTTCTCAAAATCCGTATCGGCGTTGAAGGGATTATCAACATTATATTCCTAAAAAGAGACGAAAAATAAAACACAAATTATGCTTCCTGCGTTCAATCCGCATCCATTGCAACATCCCTTTTACCGTCTTACCTGACATTTTTGGCGAAACAGACGTCTTAAAAACATCTGATAGTTACTCGGGCTGATGTGTGAACCTATCTGTGCAAGCGCGTCACAGCCCTTCAACAGTGCAACGATCAGTTCCGGCAGCAGGCGCGCGGAATACACTTTCAGATCTACTTCACCTTCGGCATCGACGTCTGTGAGTAAGGCCTCTTCGAGATCCTTTTTGTTGTGGAGAGGAGAAGCATAGAAAAAGAAAGTAATTCAAAACGTGTGCAACATCAAAGATCGCCAAAACTTACCTCAATGTCAAACCTAGGAAGCTGGAAGGTGGTACTAAACAGCGAACAAAAGTGCGCAATGCAGGGCACCTCCCACCATGATTGAATATCTATAAAATTCATGAATGATAAGAATTGGGGAAGCTTCCGGTTAGCATCCAACGAATCTTATATGAGGTGCTAGGTAGTTAGGTAGGTGTGTTGGTGTGTTTCCCTGTTCCGTTAGTTTCGCGACGATGATGCCGAATGGGGAGGATTCGTGGATAGTATGTATGGAATGGAACACCGGCTTGCGACGAACAACTGCTGACCGACTTTGTTCAAGTGTAACATAAAACGTTAAGAAAATAATGGAGATTGTTAAAAATTATGACAAAATTATTGTAATGAAAACAATGATTCACTACTTCTATTGAAACCAATAAACAAAAGAAGGATACAGAGGAAAAACAAATAATGTTAGCATGGACGCAAAAGAAATTGTTAATCAAATGTACAGGATTAGTTAACAAACTTGGAAAAGAAAAGTCTTGAAACATCTACGATGAAATGTGAATTGAATATAAATTAAAACATAACTTAGATAACGTTACATTGATTGCGTATAGACTTGATACTGACCATTTGGTATTTACGAATGTTTGATCTTACTTTCATCTAAAAAAAATCCGTCGAATATAACGAATTGGGTTTTAAAACTATTCCATCTACACACTTCTAAGAAGGAAATATTATATTGAATGTTCGATTAATGAAAGAATACATAAAAGAAAGCAATAATAAAGAAAATAACTAGTTGCAAGCGCCTGTTGAATAAGGAATCGTTGACAGCGAAAAGAAGCTGGAATTTTGGATGGAAATCATAATTATGCACGCGGTTTTAGCGCGCATATAAA
>JXXB01023800.1:0-10349 GCA_000956275.1 Anopheles koliensis | reverse complement strand
TAAATCAATCGTCTCACCAGCATATTATATTGTTTGCAGAAACTGATTACCAATCTGACGAAGGCGGACGCCCTGGAGGACCAGCACCGTGGACTGTACAACTCGAAGGCAACCGAGCAACAGCAGCTGTATCTGGTGCAGGACGAAACCGACGGCAAATGGTACCGTGCGTCGCTGGATGCCGAAGAGTCCGGCCCGTACTGTCGCATGCTGTACGTGGACATTGGCTGTCGTCGCCGTGCGAACGTGCAGAACATCTATCGCCTTGATTCGCTCAGTCTCGGTTTGCGCAGCTATCCACCGCAAGCCATCCGGATGCGGATGTTCGAGCTACCGAACTGCGGTAGCGATCCGCAGATCCTGGCGCGGCTCCGTGCTTTCCTCAAGCCCGCCGTACCAGCCATGGCGAAGGTGTTCTCGATGGCTTCGGCAATTCTGCCGCTGGTGAAGCTGTACGTGCACGTGTCGGATCGCGAAGCCGGCAATAACATACTCGTGTGCGTTAACGAAGCGATCAAGATCGAGAAGGAACTCGAGATGGGTTCGGAACGGATCAGCACGCAGTCACCGCGCATTGGATTCGGTGAAGAGTCGGCCGCGTCGAAGCTCAACAACAACTCCGACACAGACACTACCACCGCCTCCCAGTCGACCGGTACGAGCTACTCGATGAGCAGCACGGAAGGTAAGGATCTGGCCAACCGGTTCGATGCGCTGCATCTCAGCAAGAGCGGCGGCGGGGTGGATGCGAAAAAAACCAACACAACCGTTGCCAACGCGGGCGGTGGTGCACTACCGACGAAAGCGATTGCGAAGCTCGCCAAAATAACGCTCCCACCCGTGGGACAGGTGTTTAACGTGAAGGTAACGATCGCCAGCAATCCTAAGTTCTTCTTCGTCCAACCGTACGCCTACCTGCAGCAGTTGGACACACTGATGCGCGAACTGCAGGACTATTGCATGACAAAAGCCCAACCAGTTCGCAAAGATCAGGTCCGGCAGGGGGAGGCGTACGCCGCGGTCAATAACCTCGGTCACTGGTATCGGTACGTATTAATAACGCGTTTTCCCCGGTGCCGGAAGGAGCTCGTCGCATCGGTATGAACTGTAGCTTTTTGTTTACTACTCTCGATTTTTTTAGTGCTTTGGTGGTGAACATCAACCCGTTCGGGCCAACGCCGATCCATGCGTACTTTTGTGATTTCGGACAGGTACAGCAGCTTGATGCCGGTGCGCTGCGTGTTCTGCCGGCCAAGTTCCGCGTTCTGCCACAGCAGGCCATTAAAGCAAAGCTTTACGGTAAGTCGGTGGTGGTGGTGGTCGGTAAAAACGTCATATTTCACAGTATTTTTTATTAAATTGGACATGGCCAGATTTTAGTCAATATATTTTTTTATATATTTGTTGTACTAAAGTCCAAAGCTACTGAGTTCATTCTTCATATAATTATTTGCATACGATTTTTCTTTTATTTTATGACCATTGTTTCGTATCTCGTAGAAAGATAATCACTAAACAGTGGTTATGTGAAAACCTAAATATTAACTAACTGTACAAAAGAAGAAATTATACAATAGAAAATAATAACAGAAGCATATTAGCAAAAAAAACTCATCGTGTATGAGGAATAGTCTCTGCTGTGGGAGTAATGTTCTTCAATAGTATATTTCTTAGGTTCTTTCTAAATGTATAATAGCTGTCACTAATATTCCACCAGCTGAAAATTTACAAAGCATCCTTAGTTTCAAAAATGTTCAATTTACCGGAACTACTTATATGCAGCATTTTTGCGTAACACAACTTTGAACCACATGGCGTAATATAATATTTTTCCAAAAATGTTTGCTCGACAATGTGATTTAGATGTAAACAAATTACGAGCAATAAGAATCGTCGGCATTTAGTTTGTCTAAATAACCGAACCTTTATCTCAATTGCTGTGCTAGTTCGAGAGAGCGTTACAGATACGTTAGGTCTTTATTTAGCGTTACGGGTTCATGTCTATGGAAGTATGCACAGTGGTATGACGAAGTGGATCGCATGTAATAGGAATTATTCAGCTGCACCAAATGAGATCTGTGTTGTTATCGTTTTAAAATGTTTAGTTTTCTTCTTTTTTATAAACGAATTTTATTATTTATATAGAAGCCACAAAAAATAGAAGTGTAACGTTCACGTTCAAATGTAACGTGGTGACAATTTTCACTTGTTAATAAAAAAATGAATTAAATATGCTCTTTCTCTGTATCCAAAATATCTAAAATACATATTTGTATTAAACAGTTGATGAAATCAAACCGCAAACATTTAAAAATTAATATTATTCACGCAGGTGTCAAACCGTTGCACAACGACTGGACCATATCGGACGCGATGCGGTTCAAGGAGCTGACGGCCGACAGCCATTTCGCCAGCATCGTGCGTGGCATCCAGGCAGACGAATTAACACCCCAGGAGCAACTGATCGTGCTGGAACTGATCGACGTCTCGACCGAGCACGACGTTCACGTGCACAAGATCCTCGTGGACGAGGGTCGTGCCGTTTACACGGCCGCTGCACACACTGTTTAGAAAAGAGCACACAGGCTGCAAAGGTAACGGCATGCCACGGGAAGAAACGTCGTTGTTATTGTTATCGATTGTTTTACACACACACGCTAACATAATCGAACATATTTATTATACTATCGTTGCTGCTTCCAAACGGAGAAGCGGCAGCCAATCGAAACGTATTTAATTCTGACTAAAAAGATTTGAATACTTAACGAAATGTGTAGTAGAAGAGCGTCGTTGAAAGATGGAGCGAAAGGGATCGAAACACAAAACTAAACCCTTCTCCAAAATGGCGCTTAAAAATGGTTAATTTTTTTTTGTATTGCGAAGTAGCATTCCATTATAAACTAAAACTTTACAATACTGCGAAAAAAGAAAAACACAAACAAATGTTGAGAGAAGTCGAAAGAGTAGACTTCGGTAACTGGACCGCGAAATTGAAATAATTGCGCATTCGAAATAATTAGCGCAGTTTGAGTTTTTTTTTTGTGCGAAAGAGATTAAGACGGCGAACAACACGATTGACGATTGTTCGTTGAACTGATTCGCGTTCGTTACATGCCTAGGTATGATGCACGAATAAAACAGAACAATAGGAGAAACGTCGGGGAGAGTAGGTTATGTTTGTTAACACTTGTTGACCGTGCAGCCGCGAGAGCTGACCCACGAATGTGAAGGTAATTGAAGAAGAGGCTTGTCAAAGGAAGAATGGATTGCAGTGCAATGCAATTGCATGCATGATACACCGTTCATGTCATAAGATACCGTGGATCGTTCAAATGGAAACATAATTTAAGACCACAACACACCCCCCACAAATTTGGGGGGGGAATCGATTTAAAAGCTAGATGGAAGCTAACTCAACACAATATTTATTCGACGTTATTAACTAAGCGGTAAAACCGTATTCGTTTTCTTCGTTTTTTTTTTTTTTTTTAATGGAATAACACAGCTAGCACACTGCATTGCTTCTGATGGTTGTTCTACGGTCGTGATGTGTGTGTGAACTCTTTATTTTGTTGAACAAACACATACACACGCGAGCGCGAGCGTTTTGATAGAAAGAAAGTGATTGTGATCTGTGAGAACACGGGGCAGCTACTGCAGCGCTGCGGTGGAAAGCGCCAACACGTATTAGGTGGGAGCGAAAAATGAGTTTGCCAAAATTATTCAACTTATTGCCTTCCATTGTTCCATAACTTTAGGTGTTTTTTTTCGAGTTTTGATTTGATATATTGTGGGAAAGGGTGAAATTATTTTTTAACGTAGCGCTGCAAAGAAGATACTCCTCTCCGCGTATCTTTAACTATTTTAGAAACGTGAGTGTGCCTCTAAAAAGCGAACGACTTCACTACTAGTATGATTATAAAATGGTCTGAGCAATGCCAAGTATCTTCTCCTCCCTCTCTCTGTCTCCGGCAAAAACAAATCAATCGGATGTGTGTGTTAGTGCGTATCGGATACAACAATAACAATACAATAATACAACTGTGAAAAGAAATAGCAGCAGCAAAAAGCACTAGCGCACGCAATTGTACAAGGGACAAATTCCTAGACTTTGATTCGAGATTGTGATAATGCAACGTGAAAAAGGAAACAGCGCCCCAAACGCTATGCTCGCACACATACTCAGACATACCCAATCTCATAGTAAAACGAGAAAGGAAAAAAATATCCTTATCCTAGTAGGCGATAGGCGAGCACGTTTTACCTACCGATTCGCACGTTTTGTACAACAAAAATGAGAGAAAGAGATGGATATAAAGAGAGAGGGAAGGACGTATGTATTTATGTGATAGAAACAATTGCCGAAGCCGGTGGCAAATAAAAGCCATAAACCGGCTGAACCTTGAGGCTGCTCACGGACCAGCAGTGCGTGTGCGCCTTTTTTTTATAGTTCTGAAGAAGTGTTTTACAAGCAAAGCAGCAGTTGGAACATTGTGCGCGGGCTACTTTTCTTAGTCTATTTGCCAACTTTTACACTCGTTTTGTTCCCTGTTTTGTTTTGCTGCGTTAAGCGATAAGCTTTATGTTTTTGTGCTAGTTATTCTATGCCAGCAAGTGGTAAATAATATTCCCTTATCATAAGCTCATATTTCAACTAATCGAAATCACTACTCCTATTCTTTCGTTGCACGCATGGGACGTCTATAATATTCTACAGCCGTTGATGAGTTTGTTAATCGTTAAGAACGTTTAAAACAATTTTCTACTCAAATCGTGTAACCATGTTCTAGTACTGCGCATGCATTATTCGTATAAATTTAGATACACATCCCACGATGGCACGATGGAGGAATGCGCTAGGAACGATTTCATTTTTGTTTGTCTCAACGCTATCCTTAATCCTTCATTTTCTAAAAACGATAGAAAATCGCACTATAGTAGATAAAATTAAAGCAAAAAAAGGAAAAATGAGTAAAAAAAGGGTTTTATTATATATTTACACTGGTATAAAGTATGCCTGCATATATTTACAAATGTGCCTTAATTAAGCGAATGTGAACTCAATCGAACTGCAATTCAATATATACAAACATTAACGATTATGAAAAACAATCAAACGAACGAAAAAAAAGTTTTTCTCTTACTTCTTGTGTACTGTGTGCTGTGTGTAATTTATATACTTTGAAAGAAATATCACATGCATTGATTTCCCATTAAACTCATCTGACTATTAGAGTGTTAAATCAAGAACATTTAGAGTGTTATGTTTAATTAAACAGTCTTAATCGCACGTTCATGAAAATAGACAAATATAAAAAGTTTTTCCTATTTAACCGTTGATTTACGTTGAAAGTTTTTCAGTGATTTCAGAATTCACAACCTGTTCCAATTTATTATTACAAGCCATCTCTCAAGGAGTGTGAGATAATGACCACGGCAAATATCAAGAGAATGTTGTAAAAGATTAACAAAGCACAAACTTTTTCACTGACTCGATATCGTCCATAATTTGGTGAAACAAATGATAAAATGTAGGATGAAGAAGTGCTCCATCCCGTGACTGATAAATGTTAAACACTTTCAGCGACGCAAAGAAGTCAGTTAGTTCAGAGTTTTCTCAAACTTAGTCAATTTCCTTGGTCAATCTTCCAATGATCAACAATCGAAGGCAAATGTTCGTTGCAGGAAGGTACATGGAACCTTCCTATCGGTCAGAACTTTTGTCTGTAAAGTATTTGTGTATTGTTCTTTCAAATTTATCCTAACTACACAGAAAAAACTCGGTACCAAATGTTGTTGTAATATTTACTAGCTTCTTTATTGATCATATCTTGTGCATCATATACGCGCAAATCATGAGAGTGTCCGCCAGGTTGTTTCACATTTTTAGCTTTAAATTATCATTTAATAAATATACAAAAAACAAACTGGTACTACATGTTACTCTTGTTCATCTAAAAGCGTCTTGGTGTGTTTGTTTTTGATATGATTATAGGTAGGATATTTAGTAGGGCTTGCTTTTGTGCAGATCTAGATCTAGAACTTTTTCTGTTTAAAAACGTAAAATTTTCTCTACGTGTGGTGCTACACCTCGTCAGCTATATAGCAAAACAATCGAAGCTTTCGTTTGCTCTATGTTTTTTTATTTATTTTTTTACCAACGAAAAAATGCTTTACCCTGCTCTCTTCATGCTACATAATCTACATTCGGGTGGCCTACTTTGTCTGCTTCTGCTAAGGGACGAATTCGTGTATATGTGTGTAGTGGTTGCGAGTGCTAAGTTTTTGCTCCACTGCTACTTCGATGCAAAAGCGCTTCGAAATTGCGCTTCGCTTTGCAGGTTGTTCCTATCATTGTCTTGGTTCTACTTGTTCCCAAATCTACTTGGAACTAAATCTTTTCACGACAGCACGATCGCGTTCAGCGGCTTCATTCGGCGGCAGTAACAACGGGAAGGGTTGCATTAAGTGATGGACACTCTTTTGCTGCGCCGCTGTTGAGCAGGATGTTCGACGAGCGACGATGATGTTCGTTGGCTCCTTTTCCTCCCACATCATCCACCGGCGTGTGCTCCACCTCGATGTACTCTTCGTCCTCCTCGCCGTCGCCGTCATCATCCTGCTGTTCCGGTTCCTGGTCGTGATCCGAATGGTCCGAATCGTGGTCGCTTTTTTCGGCGCTTTCTTCATCGATTCGATCATCGGGTTTGTCTTTATAACCAAAAGAGGACCCATTTCCGTCGAGCTTTTCGTCCATCGAACCATCGATGCCGCTTTGTGTTCGATCCTCGTTCTCTTCCTGCTCCTCGTCGCCATGCTCTTCAGCAGTCCCCTGTGGCTGTCCCTCTTCGGCTTCAAATGGACCCTGACACGCAATTGCGTCCTCCTGGTCCTGCTGTTCCTGCTTGATGTGACTCGATGCTTGCTGCTGCTCCATCGGCATCCTATCGTCTTCCGCGGAGTGCTTGCTTGGGCACCATTCGTTTGCTGCTCTAGCCACCTCTAGCTGCTCCATACCGGCCGTCCTGCCCAGTTCATGGTCGATAAGATGGTGCTCGAGTTCGGCGCGGAAAAAGTACGCCACACCGCAACGTTCGCAGTCGTACGGTTTGGCGGCGGCATTCGAGTGTGCCATGGGCAGATGAGCCTGCAGTCCAGCGGACGAGGTAAAGACGGCCGAGCACAGGTAACAAACGTAGCCACGTTCCTCACATCCCGCGAACGTATGATCGATTAGATGCTCCTGCAGCTTCTGTGCCGACGGTAAGGGTTTTTTGCAGAGATTGCATTGAAACAGGGAAGATGTGGTCGCAGACGCCGAAGCGTTCGGTGCTGCTTCTCGCGTGGCGTTCACGCCGTGGGGATGTTGCTGCTCGTGCGGAATCGCAGCATTGGTGAGTGGACGTCCATCAACCGCCGTTGCCACACCGAGACCTTGTGCGATTCCATTTACCGGATGTCCGGAACCAGCCGCGATCGGTGGTCCACCGGCCGGCTGGAGAAAGTTCATGGAGAGCAGCTTGGAAGGGAAGTTGTGGCGCTTCAGGCAGGGCTCGCAAATCTTGGTAACCGATTCTGGGTGCGATGGTAGCGGCTCGAGGCAGAGCGCACATGTGCGTTCGTTTGTGTCGGGAGATTTGGTGTGGAACCTGAGAAAAAAAAGGCCGGCGAAATACGTGTTTAAATAAGCGTGTAATAATAATGTAATGTGTAATAATAATAATAATAATAATATATCAAGCGTGGTTCAGAAGTTGGGCTTAAAATAAAACGATTTGTAATGCTATATGCTCAATTTTCTCTGGAAATTTGGTAACCTGACTGAATTATAATTGTATTTTTTTCATTTTATATCGATTAGTTTAATTTACGCTTTTTTTTGTACAGTCTATGAGATGAGACAACGAAAAATTAGTCTCTTAAACAATCCAAATCGATCAACCGTTGATACTAAAAAATAGTGTATCAATGCAATGTAACGCATTCAGTTTTCGTTTCGTTCATAAAGGTTAATTAAGGGTAACGCATCGTAACGTATAAAAGATTTAAAGGTTTCTCCGTTTTTCATACTATCACGATCTGTTTTTCACTACTTTTTTTTTTAATTTAGCTTTTCAAGAAGCATTCAACAAAATAATTTTTATGTTCAATTATAACCCATAATGAACTTGTATTCTTTTAGGTTTTGTGTACATTTTGATTAAGTTACTTTGGTCGTTGTTTAGTAACATACGCACAAAAAATATGAATTAACCGTTCATTGTCACTCGATCACTAAATTATACTGCCGTTTCAAGTCAGTTCGAGCCACTCAATTATGGTAAAAAGACAGAATATGTAGGATTTAATGCTTTCTATTCTATCGAAACATTCCATTCGGCCTTTAGAGTATAGCCGTTAAAATTCTCCACAATACTTATCTACTTACTTGGCATGAAGACTAATCTCAAACTCGGAATTAAGCGTCTGCCGGCAGCAGATGCACTGCTGCGGGAACCGTTCCTGTTCGGCGTTGGCATTCCCGGCCGAATTCGCATTCGCTCCGTTCGCGCTGGTTCCTGTTGAACCACCATTACCGCCATTTTGGTTGGCGGTGGACGACGCGCCACTAGCCGAACCGCTGGACGAGGACGTATTTGCCGAAGACGTTCCCGAAGCCGATGAGCCAGTAGGTGGCTGTTGGTGAGCCGGCAGATGCTGCTTGAACGTGTGCACGTCCGGCAGCGGTAGACTACAGTGCGAGCAGCGTCCGGATGCACCAACCTTGCAGTGGGACAGCTTGTGTTCGGCAAGAACCGCGGGCGAGGGAAAGATTTCGTCACAGATCAAACACTTGTGCTTACCGCCGCCCGTATTGTGAGCGATTTTCATGTGGTTTTCGAGTTCGTTTCTGTAAAGCACGATGGGGGAATGTAAGTCCATTGTTCAAAACAATTTTGAAAACGCGGTACGAAAGACCTACCTCGACCGGAAGTCGCCATTACAGTAGGCGCAGCGTAGGCTAACTCCCGTCTTCAAGTTGTGCACGATTTTGCGATGCGTTTGCACTTCACTTTCCGTGCTGAAGTCGGAGCGCTCGCAGATGCCGCAGCTGTAGCAACAGTTGGCCGTGGAGCTACCGGTGACGCCTACTGCTCCGGTGGAGGATGAAGCTGATGCGTTCGATGCTGACTTTGGACCCGCCGGTTGCTGTGGTTGGCTTAGTTTCCTGCCCGGCTGTTCGTTGTGCAAATCCGTTGCTAATAGCAACTGACCCGTGGGCGATTCTCCACCACCTGTTCGAGAAGTACTAGAGTTGACTACACTTGCTCCTGTCGGTACGGTTTCACCATATCGCTGGATCATGGAAATTGGGGAGTAAAGCTTGGCGCTACTGGTGCTAGTGTTCGGTCCTGTGTGATTGCTGCTTTCCTCCGGAGGATATATTCCCGAAGTGGAACCATTATGAGTTGCTCCCCGTTGAGATTGAGATCCACCAGTCGATGGTATAGCTCCGTATCCCAAGCCGAGCAGTGCGTTTCCAGGGGGTGAATGGTTAGTGAAAGGGTTCTTTTTGTTACCACCCGAACCACCGTGCCCGGCTGATGCTTCCGGAAGGAATGGTGCCCGTTGCTGCTGCTGCTGTTGAGCTTTACCGAGCATCGTGTCGTAGAAGCCATGCAGAAGATGCTGCGGATGCTTCAACTGACTCAGTGTGTCCACTTGCAGTGGGTTGGCGTAGAACTTGTTGGCTGTCTGGTAAAGGCTTGGCCAAGCGGCCGCTGCCGCCATTGCCGCCATCTGACCGTGGAGTTGAAGATAATCCAGTCCTGCTGCTGCCGCCACGGCAGCCGTTGCCGTTGCAGTTGTGGTTGTCGACACTGTGGACGAAGGATTGACCGTGGACGATGATGTCGATCCGCCAGCGTTCGGTGCCGCATTGCTACCGGCGGAAGATGCTAAAGTGTGGCCAACGTTAGCGTCTCGTCGGTTCGGTGAGCTCGATTCCTTTTGACTGTGGTGTGTCTGGATGTGGCGATCTAGCAGAAACTCCACGTGGAACGATTCCGGACAAGCAGGGCATCTGCCGATTGAAAAGCGAGCGTGTTAGAAACGTTCATTCTTGTAAAACCCGCCGGGTTTCGTAATACTTACTTGAATTTCCTGGCGTGTGACGCAAGATGAAAGTGCATCTCAAGCTCGGAGGAGCAAACCATACGACAGAACATGCACTGCACGGCGCCTGCTGTCAAATGGCGACTTCGAATATGTTGTCTAGGAAACAGAATGAACAAAGTTATTATCTAACGTCTGTGGTTGTGTGCCATCTGTTAAGCTTATTCGGTTTACTCATTACTTCTAACTCAATG
>JXXB01023772.1:0-10343 GCA_000956275.1 Anopheles koliensis | reverse complement strand
CGATCTCTCACTCACTCGCCCATCTCTCTCGCTCTCTCTTCTTCATTCATCCAAAAAGGTCCCTCTTTCGTCATATGCCCGGGATAGTAGCGAGTACAACACCCGGCACTTTCCACCGTGCCAGCAGTTGGTGCCAGCCAGGCTCGAGGCAGCGTAATATCATCTGTTTGCGAGTTTTCCCTCGCTTTTCTCGGTGTTGGTAGACAGGTGCGTGTGTGAGTATACCAACTTCCCCTCAACACACATGGCATCACCAACTTCCCCGCATCGTACCATGCCGGAATCGGACACTTTTTTTTTCTTACCAAGGATCGATCGATAATGGCACACGCCCGGTATGGATGACGGTCCCGTATATACATATTTTTTCGGTACGTTTCCATAGCTTCCAACAGTATGGCAAGAAGAACAGTTTATGCGTGGAAAATTCCAATACGAATATCATCATCTCAGCAGTTCATTCATTGTATGTGGTTTGATTTTTTAACTAAGAAAAAATCATGTTCTGAGTGCCTTCCATTAGTAAAGGAATCGAACGTTATAAAAACGACAATCCGTTGGCTAAGTAGTTTGCGTAACAGAAATACAATGAGAATGAATTAACAAAACATTGTATTGTATTAGTTATGACACCTGTCAATAGATGGCGCTAGCGTTTCTGGTTGGCATAGCCAAATATTGTCGACATGACTATTACGATTTTTGTGAAAGATTTTTTCCATCTATATTTTTCTGACACAAAAGCATAATAATTTAAACTCAGCCCAAAAGCATCTCGAGACGTTAGTGTATAGACAACAAAATGCTTTATATTTTAACTTAGACACAATAACAGTGATAGGAGCAATGATACAAAGTCGAATGAAACTATGAAAATTATCCAGAAAATCAATCGTAGCAGTGAAGTTATTGCTGGTTCGTGTGTGTTCAACAAAATTAACAATTAACTCGAACTTAAAATCCAAATTAAAAATGAAACAACGATCTCACACGTGTACCGACGAAATGTGATTCTGAATGAACTCATGCATGATGATTACCACTCTTTCCCGTATATATGATACACGCACTGCTTTCCGCCGCAGCGCCGGCTAACGCTGCTACGAAATGCGTAACAAATTAACACATCTGCTAACCTGTCATGCGATAATAATGCATGGTTGGTTTGGTTGTGGTCCATTTTCTGCTGCTCAATCGGTCGATCCCGGTCGCACCTTCTTAATGGCACTAGAGACCAAACTGCCCACGGTTCAACGACGAAGCCCTGGTCGGGCGGAGCGAATAGCATCTCGCACCCATGTACACCCATCATTCACTGGCCGGAGGTGGAGGGGAGATTCAATGTAATTCCAAAATCATCAAACCATAATCTGGCGAAAGCCGAAAGGAGACCGAAAAGCGCCACACCATGAAGGAAAGGTTCTTGGGGCCACGCGAGCGGGAAACGCTATAATGAGGAAAATTAAAAGAAATGCCATACCAGCTGCTGGTGCTGCCGTGGCTGCTTCCCACTGCCCTCGGGTTGCGACGGAATGCTTTACCGGCATTTTTCCCCCCGTAGACGGCGGCGGCACATACACACTCTCTTTGTGCACTTTCCCTTCCCACACTTGACTCCGATGCACCTTAACTTACTCTATCTAGCTAATCACTCATGATTTTGGAACCCAGTGAACCTCGGAGGCATACCCCCACGGTGCTCGTCGAACCGTCGAGCTTCTCCTCCCGCGGGATTGTATTCCCTCTTGCCTCCCAAAAATTAGACGCTCGACTTCCTTCCCCCCGGGGAAGGGCCCGGTACCCGTGGGGTTCGGGTTGACTGTTAATACTGACCAGTGGACCACAAACGAGCCGGTGGCCTTGTTATGTATTCAGCTGTGTTTTACCTTTTTTTTTCTTCGCTCTCGCATGGTGTGCCTTTTAAAAAGAAGCAATTATTTTTTCCAATTTTCCTATTTTAATTAAACGATAAAACGTGGCGATTTCATAGGAGAGCGTGCGTGCGTGCGTGTGTGTATGAGTGAAGAGAGTAAGTAAGAAGAAAATAAAGCTAAGAACCGTCTTTTATGTTCAACTGCTGTTGGTTTACTCAATATTTCTATCATTATTTCGTGGCAAAACAATGTTCGTTAAGAGCGTGTCAATTAAATTCAATCCAATCGTACAATCTTCGCCAGCCAACATGCGCTAGAAGTGTTCTAGCGTAAAAAGCAGCGCCTACTAGTACATTTTATTGTTTTGTAACGATTGGTCATTATTGTTACACTCGAAACGCACTCCTAAGCGGCTCAGTGCACGTCGAACGCAACATATGTTACTCTCTGCCGCTGCTGATCATGCTGATGCCCAACGACAACGACATTCCTCGAATAGTGAGCTTCGCACAATCTCACGTAATCAAATTCACGTGCCCGCGCCGGAGCGCCGGGCGTAACCATTCGGAAACGCGCGAAAGAACTACGCGAAAAACAGATGATGTTCGTTGTACTGCCCTCAGCATGAGGATGTGGTTGCTGCAAGATGATTTTATTTTTGTTTCATATGTTTTGCGAATTGAACCCACCACCACCCTCCAGCCCTGAAATGGGCATCATGGAAGAAGAGACACAGAGAGAGATAGAAAGAGAGAATGAAGGAGAGCATGGATGTGAACGGGACGGACTTTACACGTAGCAGAGCGCGTGAGCGTGACCCAAAGTTGAAGAAATTGCGCAGTATAATTCCACCTCCGTTGCCTACACTACCCCTCTCCTCTCTTCCTAACTTGGGTCTCTTCCACGTGAATCATGCATAAATCGCGCTTAACCGCGTTCAGCTCCTCACACACATATACACACCTTGTTGTATTTTGTTTTCTTTTTTGTTGGAGAGCAAAAGATGGTTTTAAAAAAGTTTCCAGCTTCCAGAGGTTGAGCCGTACACACGAGACAAACCCACCCTAAACCATGTGATGGCCCCGAATTGTGGAATAAAGTGTTCGCACAAAAACAAAAAAAAAACAGATCGCAGCAACCTCAGCAGAATGTACAATCTCCCCCCTGTCGTCCGCCTCTTTTCTTCCGCTCACCCAGAACCACCTGCCTGCCGTCCTTCCGCAACTAATCTTCCGCATAAAAAGCTTTCAACTCGCACGCGAAGTGCGATGTGGCGATAGGGCTGAATATGAAGCCGAACGAGACTCTGCAGCATCCCCCCCTCCCCTTCTCATCATCCCAGCAGCATCCCAAGCATCCGCAAAAGCTGGTGGTGGCGAACGTTCACTACGTGGCGCACCACACGCAACCACTACTCGTACACACACACACACCACACCATCATGTGCAAAAGTTAATTTTTGCACTCCCAAAAACACACCACATGCACACACTTCCCCCACTCGACTGCCTCTCGCCAATCTCATGGCCAACTCCGCGAGCGAAAAGAGGAAGCAGACGAGTACGAAAAAAAAAACACGCGTGACTGGCTGGAAAATACGCAAAACCAACGCACCCATACCACAAAGCACGGGCGCTGTGTGTGTGAGTGTGTGGTGAGGAGGTGGGGGGAGGGCGGTGAGCATCGACCGCAAAAAAGTGGGCAAGCACACGAGAAAAAAAACCTTGTCTCCCGGGTGTTTGTGCGTGGTGCAAAAGCATAAAAGGCATCATAGAGCGAGTATGGAGTGGAGCAACTCCCCTTCCTCCCCCTTCCCCGCCCAACCTCTCGCACCCAGAAGGGTATAATGGGAAAGATGATGAATGGAGCTTGTGCGGACGGATGGGAGGGTGGTGTGGAAGTGTATACAGTGTAGATACAGTACAAGAAGGCAAAAGTACAGTTGATGTTCGCAAAAATTCGCTCAGCTCAGCTCAGCCCCGGGGCGCCACCACCGATCGGGAAGCGCCAAAATTGCGATCCCATGCGATTGGATCGTGCACTTACACACGCGCAAAAGCAACACAAGCCCCGTCCGCCGGCAGCAACTCGGCGCTGATCGTACGTTCGTAGTGTGCGAGCTCTTCACCACACCACCGGCGTGTAGCCGAGATGTTGTTAGTGATCTTTCGCGCCATTTTCGGTCGTAACGATCAAGTGTGATTTCAAGGTAGGAACACCGTTTGGGACTGGGTTTTGGTACTTTGCAAATTTTAGCAGCTAGAACGACTATGAAATGAACTACAAAACAGTATCGTGGCGAATGTTGGTGCTGGTAACCACCAATAAAATGAAATGTAAAATAGTATTACTATAAATCGAAAATTTTAAAATGTCCAAGATTAGAGGGAATATTATTTTCATTCCAAACCGTTGGAAAAACGTAACCGCCACATAGAGAAATTTGTCAATGCTAACTAGAATCAGTGGCGCCATCTATCGCCAGGTAGAATGTGTAGTAAGAAGAGCAGTATAGATGTCATTTAATTAACATAGATGCTGTTTGGCATAAGTAGAGCTAGCCAAAGTAACTGGAAGCGTGCTAGCAAAGAAATAATTGCACACTTCTTTATCGAATTTACACCAGCGAAAGGACACATTTAAACCTGGCACACGCCAACTCTTGCGCTGATTTATCATCCCCGTGCCTACAAAAGCCGGATCGATCGTGGCGACGGCCGCACGCCGGTTCGCAAGCATGGTTTTGCGCGGGAAATTTGCAGCCTAACCGGTTTAGCCCACCGAGACGACGCGGCCAGCAACGCATCACTATCGTCACTACGGGCAAGTTGTGAATTTTTCTGCTTCTTCTGACGGGTACATAAAATATCGACAAGACAGCAGAAACGAGACACTGCCATGTGATAAAAAAGCGTACACGATTGAGAATCCTTCCCCCACCGAAAGTGCAGGAATGCAACAGGAAGAACCAAGTGTGCAGTGGTGATAGATGTTCTAATTGCCACAGCAATGGAAGCTGCAGAACAACTCAAGTGGCATGATACATTGTTATTGTGCAGTGGGACGCATTTTACCGGGGATGATGGATAGATACACACACCGAAATGTTTGTACATATGACCAACACGCCAGCATCAGCTGCCACCATCATACCGATTAGAACCGGTTCGAAGAACGGCGGCTCAAAATAACTCGCAATGCATATGCAACGGCAGCAGTAGATTTAAATATCCCTGCCTCACCTGGGGACAGCCAACCAAAAACCGCAGCTAAATTAAGCGCATTTGAAATAGCGTAAAAGAAGCAACAACAATTTGGCAAATTCATATTTTGGTGTTTTTTTTATGAAAGTGATCACGTTTGGAATGGAACTGGATACGCAACGCAAACGCATACACATACACACACATACCCATGCGTACAAGCGAAAGAATACAGGTAAGAAAGGAAAAGCAATTCCACCCGGCCTGAGAAAGGTGAGCGCGTTGTGTCTGTGGCATGACGCTGACGAACTTGCTGGAGAGCCAGTTTTAAAGGGAACTTAAGCCTTACCGGAGATCTCGACACAATAACAACACCTGCCGCTTTGCTGGAAGCGCTGGAGACCGGAGAGCATAAACACCATATGGTGTTGTTTTGTTGCGTTGACGCACGCAGGAAAGTTTTGGAAGTCTTAGCGCTCTGATTTAAGTTTTTGCTTCCAGCATAAGATTCCGCTTTCGAACATTGTTTCTCCATGCGTCATCATCTGCTATCGAACTATAAAAATTTTGCGTTTGTAGAACATTCTATCGTGGATGGAAAAATCCCGCCCAAATTTGGATCGCAGCAAGCAAGCCATCGTCGTCTGGCCGACGTGTTTGCTCAGCATGCGTTGGCTGTTGTGGTATCTCGACCAAGATGGCTGCGCGCTGCGATGCAAGCGTCAGATTCTAGCTCTTCCCGTTTCCTCAAAACCCGGCACACCTGATGCCCCCTTCACAATATTCTCCCGATGCGATAGCTACTAGAAGTAGCGTAAATCAAAACGCATCCTTCCCTTTGGCCAGCAGACTCATCGTCAGCCGTCGTCGCCGTTGCCGGTTGGGCCGCTTCCAAACGGAAAGGGGAGCATCAGGGAGAACGGAAATGGATAAGAAGACCACACCGGGAGCGGGTGGGCGAGAGCGGGATGCGGCTGACTTGTTTTCCTTGCACACCTCTCCCACTTCTCCCTTCCGCTACCTGCACCAAGCAGAAAGATGCGTACGTGCGTATGCGCTGAAGACATTTGGAAAGCGCACCTATACATCGGCACAATCGCTCCCGCCACACCACCAACAGACAAGTGTGCCTGCCTGCCTGCCTCCCTGCCTGCGCTGGAAGTGCGTCAACCGAAGAAGAAGAAGTGTGTGGGACACGACGGAGAGGGAGCCCCATACACACACTTCTGCCTGCACTTCTGCTGCTGCTGCTGCTGCTTCCGGTACTGCCGCCGCCAATGATGATGATGACGATGTTGATGGGCTGCAGAGCAACACAACACGCTTGCGTACAAGTCACATGCAAGAGTGTGCGTGCGAGCGCATAGCATAAGGGGAAGAGCATTCTCAGCTGTATACACACACTCACACGTTGACGATGACGATGATGGTCCTATATATCTACCCTCCGCACACACATCGACACATCCCAACCCCCCCGTAGCACCATCATCATCATGCTACAGGCGTTGAGGTGTGTAAACTCCCGGGTTTTATTATGTTTATAAATATTTCATCCTGTACTCCGTTTCAACACACACACACCCATACCCCACACCGGCACGCTCGCTATGTAAAGCCTTGATTCTATCGTGTTCTATATACCAGAGAAGAGCCGCATCGCAGAGCCAAACGTACGCACACAAACGCACCGCGGCGAACCTGCGCGTCGCATCCCATCTCGCTCTTTCTCGCACTCTTTTTTTTCTCTCTCACTCGCGCACGTACACACACGCACACATTCTTTCATTTACAGCGTGGTTGTTCCATAAACATGGCTTGCTACGCCGTGCGGCTTCGTGCGACCCGGCTGATGATGGGCTGGCTGGCTGGCTGGCTGGTTGGTTGGTTGGTTGGTTGGTTGGTTGGCTGCTGCCGCTGGCTGGGCTGTAAGCGCGCGCGATGAGTTTTTGACGGTACTGTACTTTTCCTTACCGCGCGCGCTTTGGTTTCATTTTCTTCACCGGTTGGGATTTTTTGTTGTTGCTTCATTTCATTCTTTTTACCCCGCCTCTCTCTCTCTCTCTCTTCCTCTCCAGCGACCTCGCTATCTTGCTCACCCCACGTTGGCCATAAATAAACGCAAATACAACATAAAATGAAAACGCCCGACGTCATCGGTCAGCATGGAGAAGAGTGACGAAGAAGAAGAAAAAGAAGAACCAGAAGACAAAAATACACTCGCGGGCCCTCCCGCGCGCTCTTCGCAGAATTGAACCAAGAAATCGCGCGCGCTTATTTTACACCGGCACTGACCGGCTGGCTGGCTGGCTGGTTGGCTGGTTGGCTATGCGTCCGTATGTAACCGTCCCAAAAAATTGCATCCATCGTGCCATGTTTCTGTGGCTTGCACATGGCGGGGGTTGCATTCGTTGACACAACACAACACACACACCGGTGTCGAGAAAATATGCATTCTGGCCACATTGGCGACGTTGGCGAGCCGTTAGTGCTGCTGCCGATCGAATTACACACTACTAGATTTTCTTGGAATTCACATAAACAAAAACATGAAACGCTACATTTTAGTACGCCTTTCACTTGACACGACACCGACGGACGCCGCCCGCCGATATTTGTGCAGCAGCAGAATAAATACACCGAAGCGTTGTTGTTTGAGCCCGTGACGCAAGGCTAACCTGCGACGCCGTGGTGGTGGTGCTGGTGGTGGTGACCGTACCACCGGCTCACACTTGTGTTTTGCATTAGCATCGATGTCAATCACCTCCTTCTCGCTACGGAGTCTCCTTGGTAGTTCAACACCCTCCATGCGCCACATGCCAGGGTGGTGGTGATGGTGGTGGCGAAAAAGAACTCTTTGGCGCGCAATATAACCAGTTCAAGCAAAGCACCGAGAACAAATAAAAAAGCGTCAACAACAAGTCGGCAACATATATCATATCACACACAACACACACACACACGTAACGTGACCGCGTGTGCCGAAACATTATTGGCCGTTGGCGGATTGTTTATCCTTTGAATTTGAGCTACAGGTTTTCCTTTTCCCTTAAAAAAAACCCGGCATACATTGTGGCGAATATGCGTCTTCCAGTCGGCGAAGAAATCGACGACATCGTCATCGGCTTTAAAACTCAAGCAATAGTGAAATAAGTAGACATAACAGGCTTACGACGATACATTTTAGATGCACGATGCTGGTTTCAGCTCAATCTTGTAACCGATCATACCTGTGTGAAGAGAAAAGAGAGAGAGAGAGAAAGAACAACATTAAGCCATTAAGATTTAAATCATTCTCACGGTATCAGTTGATGTTTTTTTGCATATAAAAGGATCAAGAAAAAGAAAAAAAGCATGTGGTAGTGAAGAAATGTGATCGACACACAACCAACCAACCATCGATCCAGATGCGGTTTAAGTGGTCGACCGATTTGCCTACCAGTTCGATGATCATTGGCCATCGACATGGATCACTATACCTGTCTGCACGATCCTAAAACCAAGGATCTAGGAGTGGTTTTATATTTCCGGTCGTAAATATCAGACAACGCAGTAAGATGCAATGGAGTTGATCAATGAAATGGAGTTTGCTAGTCGTTGTGTGGTTGTGGTACAGTCAAGGACGCAGCATCGCTGCAGTGCGCATCTTCTTCTTTTGCATCAAACGATCGCGCGCCTGAAATCTGAACACGGTGAGAAAATCACTCATTAGCACCGACCGCGCACCGAAGGCGGCTGTGACTGAGGATAGAAGTGATGGGTTGGGGCAAGTTGAAGGTTACCACCATCTCGCGCGAGGGGCGATTTTCGCGGCCATGTGAGACTGGGGATGTGGTAAGCCTGTGGCACAACGATCGTGACTTTTCTGCAACTTTCCTGTTGCCAACTGCAAAAAAAAAACCCTATCGCAGCAACTCCGATCGCAACACAGGCTCATCGATTTGTTCGTTCTATGGCGTCATTGCGATATTTTAAACGTTTCTAGTCGATCGAACAGCGCGACGTCGTGTTGGAGGGGCAATGTTGGTGTGAGCGAGTTGTACAACAAACTTGTATACCAACAGCAGGAATGAAGCTGAACGAAATTCCAATACCGCTTATCGCGTTTCGCTTATCAAGTCACGAGCAGCACCACCAGCAGCAGCAGCGCCGGATCCCTATGAGTCCCACCTTTCTCGGCGCAATATGCTGCTGCCCTACTACCCTGGGCAATGGGTGGTGGTACCACTACACAGCTGTGTATACCCACAACATCCGGCGCAGCGCAGCCAACGCAGACGATCAGCTGACCGAAATTGTACGCGCATCTTTGTTGTACAAAAAAAAAACCACTCTCATCACACTGACGCCAGCAGCAGCTGATGATGTGATTCCCTTTTGCCACTCCACACATGTGACTAGACTCGATGTGTGTGTGTGTATCACACGGCTGTGTGCTCAAACACTTCTAGATATATTAGCTACGTATCGGTATATGTTTGCAAACGTGTTATCACTTGCGATCAGCAACGAGTCCGCGTCAGGGAACGCGTTCGGAAACGCGAGCAAAGTGGGCAGGGGTTAGGTGACTTCGGACGGAATCAGGTTTATCTGTATGAAACTCACATTTCCCGAAACGTGATACACGACGTAGCTGCGCTATTTCCCGTATCACAACGACAGTGTAAGCATCCGGCAAATAAAAAAAAAAAAAGATGAAATGGTACTGGTGGTGGCGCCTTCGTTTTTGGCTTATCTGTTGTTGGTTGCGATTTCGGTACTTTAAATCCTCCGTATCTTCGATCCCTGCCGAAAACCGTTATCTATGACATAACTATGGATTGTAATTTCCTAACCGAAGAGCCAAAGGAATGCATTGTGGCGAAACAGAGAGCGGGGCTTTGACGTCAAACGTACGGTATTTGCGAAAGTACAGCGCAATGTTAGTGGCCGAGAGGGTTATGCCATGCTCTGGGAGTGACTTAATGTTACAAGTTTTATGGATACACAATTAAATTCGTTTCTTTACAGACTCATTGCTCGACCACACATACACCACGTGGTGTCCCGACGGCGAACACGCAACACGCATGCGGGACCACCCGAAGATAGCCGCTTTTATAAACACCAAATCGATAGACTCCTGTTCTGATTCAGATCAGCCGGTTTTTGCGGGACGCTGGCTGGTTGCCCCACAGTGCGCGCGAAGTAGTTTGCATGATCGTTCCCCACGCCGATCGGGATGAATGAAGTTCAAGAGAGAAAGCGAGAGAGAGAGAGAGAGAA
>JXXB01023769.1:0-13911 GCA_000956275.1 Anopheles koliensis | reverse complement strand
TTTTTGACAGTTGTTGACAGTTGACTGTTGTTTATGACAGTTTAAAAAAGAAGAAGAAGTCTAAAAACACGGACGTGTTGTGCGTGCTGCTGCCGTATTCAATATTTTTGAAAAAGTTCGTTCTTGTATGAAAAGTTCATAATTCATTTGACTTACACTAGTGAAACTCTACATTTTTCGTATCCGATCAAATCAATTAATCTTAACAATATAGTAACAGCTTCTATCTAGAAAGGACAAGCTCGTGCGTTGCTGTCGAACGCTTTGCATTTTGTTTGTTTTCAATTTTACTTCAACAAATCGCTGATCCACAACTAGCTTAGCAAGTTTAAATGTAAAAAACGATTGAAAAAATCGATTAAATACTACCTTCGAAATCCCACAGATTCTGCCCTGCAGGCTCCCGTACCTAAAACGGCGCACAAGAAAACCAAAGAAATTGAATGGTATAACGCGTGAGGAAACCGGTGAATATGCATAGAAGAACGGAAAATCATCCATCGTAGCAGGAGGACTACAACCTTTTTCGAGTCGTAGTGAAAAAAAACGAGCGCGCGTGGTGGCGCAACAAACGAAACCGTGAAAGAGACTCCCGGCGCACGGAGGAGTGCGAGGAAGAGAAAGAGACAAACTGTGACGGCGTGGTGGTGTGTCCCCGAAATTGCCACGGCCACGCGGTCGGTCAGGCGCATGGTGGAAACGTAAGGAAAGAAAACAAAAATATCGTTCCGTGTACGTCTGTGCGTGTGTGTGTGTGTGTGTGTTGCGTGTGTGTGTGTTTGTGTGCGCGCGGCTGTGAAAACAATATTCTCAGTCGGAATATCGGTAACAACCTTTCGGTTGCTGCTGTCGGCGAGATTGTTACGTGGCCATTACGAGGAAAGTTCCAGCGGATCTAGGAGAACCACCAGTACCGGCATTCCTCTCCGGAGGGCACAACAACAAGATGGGTCTGCCGGAGGTCGTCTGGTCCATCATGTCGATGGTGACGCTGACACCCTTTTTCGCGTTCCTGTTTTCCATCGTGTTTATGGCATCGATCGGAAAATCGTTCGGGGTGCGGCGTCTCTACGTCGATCTGTTGGTGAAAATATTCGAGGTAAGTAGCAAGTGCGTGCGTAAGCGAACAAAACAATTCCGGTTGGACAGAAGAATTTTTCTCAACTCCTACCGCGACGTCTGGGTGTGGGAGGATGTCATGCGTCTGGAAAGAAAATCAATACCCGTCCGTGTTTTGGTGCTCGTATTGGGTACAGCAAGGATTTCTTCAATCAATCAAGGATACTGGTTTAGTTTCACACGGAGAACTTCTCATTGGAACCACATTTTAACCGCATTTGGACTGTTTCAATTTCGAAATCTCACCCTTACTGAGCGAAAGATTATCGGGAATTCAATTCCATAATCGATAAAACGCGCAGCCAGCACATTTAAAGCCGATTTATTATTCTACACACGGATATACGCGGGTGCGTGTGTCTGTATTGCGATAGATGTGCACAGCACCTTTTACAACAAAAAAGAGGGGGTTATAGCGCAGCCTAAATGCCTCAAGTACTGCTGAATCATCATTATGCCTTATCAAATTCGATGCTAAACCAACCACCCCGGCGCGCGACACGGTTGTTTTGTCGGTCGCATTAAACGACGGACACAATCGTCGTTCCCTCGAGGCACCCCTGGGCCGCTTTTTGTTGATTTCACCACCACCATTCAGCGCGGAGAGCGCGGTTACGTTTGCACTTTAACTTGCTAATGAGCTACAATCTTTTTGAGCAGTTGAACATGCTCGAACATTCGGTTGTTTTGTCAGGATCGTATGTTGTCTCGGTCCAAAGGTGTATGTGATGAAGTTATAGCAGGGCAGTTTTTCGATTTTTCATATTTTGGATATTGTGCATAAGCAACGCAAGCATAAATCCCAGAAATGTACTAGCAAATGTCAGCAACGTAGGATGTAATTATTAAACGGAAGATTTCCTCCTAAAGCATTGCCATTTCCCGACACCGATTGATCTAGTTCACATTGAGCGGTGTAAAAAATGGTTTCGCAACCAACCGTTAGTGTCGCAGCCCTTCTCCGTAGACCACATTGGCCCTTCGACGTGTTTTACCGGACCGTACCGTGTTGTAGCTGTGTCCCATTATCTATAAGCCTGACCGTGAAATTATAATCGCTTCCTCTGCCGCGGCTGCTCCAGCCAGTTCTCTATCGCGAACTTTTGTTTGTGTGTGGAGGTGTTACGCGGTTTCTCCACGATGCGGTCAAGGCCGCCCCGCTGCTACTGCAGTCGACTGTAAGTTTCACGCTCAGATTTCACCAGCTTACCTGGCCCTTCCTCAACCATCGCATGCAAAATCGTTTAACAATTTGTCTTTGTTTTCATTTGCTTTGTAGCGCGGCGCTCAGAGAGTCTCGTCATTGTGACAGGAAAAAGGGCCTTTGCATCATATGACGTCAGGCGTATTCCTTGTAGCCCTGGGAAAGCAGTAATCAGAATGATGCACTGCCACTGCAGTTTAAAACACGCCAGATTGCCAAGCCCCCCATCTGCGTGTTTGTTTGTTTACGTCGTCGTTGACCGTCGTCAGTGAACCCGAAATACACGCTTCCGATGCAGAAAAAGGGCACATGACGTAGTTCAGGAAATGGGGAGAAGCTGCTTCACAGGGACACAGGGATTGCAACGGCGCATTTGTTTCACGCCTCATTAATTGCTGCACACTCCGACCCACCAATGCAGTTTCATTCAAAAGTTGGTGCTTTTACTCGCGTTAAGTAATGTGTAATTGTATTGATTATGCTATTAAGTGAACTTAACACGTGACAGCCTCCAGCGTGTAGTCGTTTCTCGTCCTTCCCGTGTTCGGGTCAATGGCTATCTAAAAAAGAACAGTGCTTGTTTCCGCATTCATATAATAAGCATTATCTTGTTCGATTATAAGAGAGTAGTTTTCGATCCTAGTAAATCATTTTATCGAACGTGATAGTTAGAATGCACTTCTTCCCATTTCGGCAGGGCTATAGGGCCAGGTGGTTGCAACCCTTGGACTTGATAGGCCGTTATCGTTTTGTTTTCCGTGGGTACTTAATTTTTTCACTTAATGAACACACGGGGAGAAAATCAATAACGACGCAACAGGCTTATCGAACGATAAGATTACGCTTGACGCGCGGCACAGTGGCGGTGATTTGCTTTTTTGGTTGGTTCCCCCGTTATCGTGTGCGACTTTTATCGCAAGGATTTCGATACGTTTTGCGACAACAAAGGCTGCTTTTTGGTGGGTAGTGGTGTTTCCATAAAGAAATAGCACGATAAGCCAAAGATCGTTCCAGATTGGGTCTTTTATTGGCATATACTCTGTGACGTACAGCGTCGTATGTGGTTTTATCAACTGCAGAGAAGTATGATTTATTGAAAAATGCGTGATTATTTGGATTCAAGCATCAAACGCATTCCACTGCCTTGTGTGCACTGTGCGTTCGTTACACTATTCACGTGTTTCGCTGCCCCATCACCTCGGCATATTTGTGCCTGTGGTCGTGCCGGCGCTATCGTGGTTTTACTCGTCGCCAGTCTCTATGGCGCTTCAGCTAGAATAACTGAGTGTGCGGCTCAGTTTGCTTACCAATTACTTTATTTATTTGCTCGATTACTATCTCAAGGCGCAAGGTGCAGTTCCGATATCATCCGTCATTTCACGAAGTGCACTCACACGTGGTAGTCATGGGATACGGTGTTGCGTGATTTATTTTTTTCCCCCTATCAATCGCGTCTCGTTAAAAGGACGTTTGATCTGTCCAAGCTCACTCGCTTTCGACTAGCTCGCCATAGCAACACAGCTGAGACGCTGGCATGCGAAAACAGTTTTCCGCGAATGAGAACACCACCAAAAGAGACGCTCGTTGATAATGATGATGGTCAACCGGTATCTGGTAGATGTAGTAGATGTAGATGAAACCATGCGATACCTTGCTTTATATGTTCGTTTCACTATAAAAAAGTCATGCCTGTCTGTCCGCTTTCTTCGCGCGATCTTGTCTGCTGCTGATCTGTTGCCACCCACTAACATGGTCTGTTCGTGTATGTAAAAATAAATAACCTCTGAGATAAGACGAGTCTGGCTCGGTCAGAATAAGAACGCTCATTAGTATTAAACGTTTATTAATTAAAAATATGTTTTTTGTGAGATCAAATCGTTTCTAATGTCGTCATAGAAACATACAGAATGACGCAATTATTAATGAATCGAACATGGCTGCTTCGCAAGATACCGCATCCGATCTGACCTTTGCGACGGCGGTGACCTCCAAATCCACACGCTTCGATCAACTCTCGGCTCAAGATGATGCCAGAGATTGGTTTCTCTCGGCGTTTTTTTATGTATGTGTTTCGATGCAAAAAAACTCCCCTCCAAAAACAGTGAGCTAATGCGAGCTTTTACCGAGCACACTGTCTGATCTGTCGTAGGATTGATGTGTTCGTAATTAGTGTTTTTTTTATTTATAGCTATTTTTGTTCGAAATTTTGCGATATCTACCAGATATTCTGGTGTACAAAAATGTTTTTTGTGAAGTAGCTCAGAATCCGTGAGATTGAATGAGCTTTGCACCTTGTAGCAGCGCTCCAAAAATCTCAGTATTATAACAAATCGTTCTAACATCACCTTTTTCTACTTTCAGTTTGGGCGACAGAACATTGAATCAGTGCGAAAGCAACAGTTTGCCAACATTACCAAATCGAACGTCGAAGACGAGGACGAAGAAGATTCTCCCGCCAATGGTGACAATCTGAGCAGCACAGCTGGCATTGACGCAGGAGACGGCTCAGGTAGCGGAAAAACAAACGGCAACATTCCCAACGGCAGCCATCGGTACACGAACGGGCGCGATCCATCGTCGCACATTGCAAACGGTGGCAACACGGTCATTAGTCGGGCGGAATCGCTCATCCTGTCGCCGGAAGTGATCGACGACACGCGAAGCAAAAGCACCGAACCGCACGACGAAGGTGCCACTCGCGTGGCCGAGAATGGTATCGAGGACGGCGACGAGGAAACCAAATCGGACGGTTCGGACGGCGGAGAGCATGAGGCGGCCGGCTTCAAGCTATCGAACTGCCTGGACTACGTCAAGTCCGGCATGGAGGCGATCATTGAAGATCAGGTGACGAGCCGATTCCTGGCTGAGGAACTTAAAAATTGGAATCTGCTAACACGTACCAACCGGCACTACGAGTTCATCAGTTGGCGGTTGACGGTGATATGGATGATTGGCTTCCTGATACGCTACTTTATCCTAATGCCAATGCGGGTGCTGATTTGTTTCATCGGGGTAAGTTAAGTTGAAATTGAGTGTGTTGACTACACCATTCCTACAGCATCATACGACGGTCCCTTCGGACTGGATAGTGTGATTCGTTTCGCGGTTGAGTGGTGAGTTGTGGAGAGATGATGTCAGCATGCGTTGAAACACCGTAGTAGAAGGCATAGATTTTTTTACCGTGCGACCATATAACAGATAGTTCGAAACTGTGTTGCTGTTTCAATATGAAACGAAAACATCAACTGAAGCTTAACCCTTGTTTTGGTTAAAAAAGGCGCAATGTATGCTGATTATTTTACTTAAGAGCTCTTTTACTAGCTGTCAAAAGTTTGGAAATTAGATAATGATAACCTTCTTATAATCTTTTCCAACAATTATAATACATTAAGTAAATGTTTCGGTAGTAGGACAATACAATGTAAAACATTCGCCATGGTGATTCTACCATGCTGACATCCGTATCTCCGTTCGCATGCTCAACTTGTGTGTACCTACGCATCACATAGCGAACAACACACTAACGTGTAAATATCAACTAACAAAATTCTTCTAAATTTTCCTACGGGATGGAATGGTCTTCGACGAAAAATGTATCACTTCACCCAGGTGGTTTACTGTGTGATTGGTTTTGCGTTCGTCGGGATGATACCGACCTACCGGCTGCGTCGCACCATGAACGATATCGTATTCAAACACACGTTCCGCATGATTACCCGCTCGATCTCCGGCGTAGTACGCTTCCACAACTCTCAGTACAAACCGAAGAACTGCGGCTTCTGCGTGGCCAACCACACGACACCGATTGACATTGCGATCTTGTCCACCGATTGTACCTACTCGCTGGTGAGATATAACAGGCTGCTGGTTTGCACTTCCGAAGCTCCTCGAGCTCGATTGAGACGGATATGGGATGATTTCCGATCATTTCTCTGTGTCCTGATCCTACAAGTGGCCGTTGTGCTGTGGTTCCATGTATCGAATGCCATTGAGGCGGAAAACAAAGCATACTGTAAATATTCAAACGCGTGCACGATCGTTTTTGCGTATGTGTGTGTCCCGTCTAAAAATCATATTGGTTTATATGTTCATAGTTTGATTTGAAACTTCATTGTAATTGTAAATTATAATATTGCAGTTTGCGTACCATTGGGAGAGTTAGTTTAGGATAAATTTTCTATATAATCATGCAAAGAACTTAAACCTTAGCTTTACATCAGATTGGGTAGAACTCTTAGCTCTGCTTGGTTCAGTAAGCTGTTACCTTATCACGAAACCGTCGCTCCACCATCCGATAAGATGTAATGATTGGAGAGTTAATCAATTTCCCAACCGTTCCACCGCTAGCATCGCGTAGGTAGGTGGTAACAGCGTAAAGAAACGTGGAAGTACAGTGCGGAGAGCAAAGTTCAGACGTGATGATAACACATGGTGTTCCGCGTGGTGGAGTGATGGTTGGGAGCAAATGACATAGGTTACACTGTTACGATGCACCGACCTGTCGTGTGTGCAACGTGGTTATTACTACCAAGCGCAATGAACAGAGCATCGTAACTAGAAAGCTGTGAGAGTACAGAGATTTGTTGTGAACGCGAAGCGAGATGCGACAATGTTGACTTTGGCATTTTCAGTGCCAGTGGCATCTGTTGCATGTTATACCGCTACAACAGAAGCCCCTCTCACATTCAGTAACCTCTCGCATGCTTTATGACTTAAAACAAATGAGGTCACGTCGAACCGTAAGAAAACTTCGAAAACTTACAACGGCTTTTATGAAGAAAAGTTGTTTGAGATATTGTGTATTAGTGGCGCCATCTGTTGGTTGGTACCGTAAACATCCTTATATTTTCACGATGTCTGCTGCAGCCAGCTTTGCTTACAGAGCATCAATATATTTTGAAGCACTAAATAATTTGATAATGGTTTTTAGAGAGTGAATGTAATTGGAGATAATATATTTTATAAGTGTTTTGCTCATGATGCTGCAGTTTTTTAAGTGTTTTGCTCACTATGCTCACCAAATACTCTTTGCTGGAGTTCCCCTTTGCAAGTATTTATGCATTTGAATTTCCTTATAACACGTCGAAAAAATTGATTGTATGAAAATTACAACTGCATCACAGAACATGAAAATATAGGCAAAAAAAGTCTGAAATTTTTCTTTAAAAAACGAACTAAGCAGAGATCAAACAAGATAATATTCTCATCATATCCTAAAGCAACACAGCATGAATGGGAACGATAGGATCCATCGTGTTAATGTGCACATTAAATTTGTTTTCGCCGGCCATTACTCAACACTAAAGTATGGGATTATCCACACAATACCCAACATATTTCCCGTTTTGCGAAGACCATACCATCTTAACAACGAAATGCACATTGACTGTACAGATAAAAAATTAAACCTCACGGCCCATTACACTAAACGCATATTGTAAATATAACTCACAACAACACAATTGCATCGTTCTTTTTTCCCTTCCCAATGCCGCCGCCGTCGCCACCATCTTTCTCTCTTTCACATTCAGGTCATTTGGTTGACGCTCTGCACCGCCGTCGTTGGCTGCGTGCCGGAAGGTTCCATCAAGCGTGCCATGGTGAAGAGTGTGCTGATTCAGTGTTTCGGCTTTCTGTCGAGTGCATTATCATCTGTGGTCAATTATCATAACATCCAAAATCGCCCATTGAATGGCATCTGCGTGGCCAACCATACCAGTCCCATCGATGTGTTAATGTTAATGTGTGACAATTGTTACTCGCTGGTAAGTACGGCCAATCGGAGAGGAGCAGGAACAGGTGAGAGCGATTGTATCCTCTCCCAATTCGATCTCAATATTTAGCGTTTTTAAGTGTTTTTTCTTCGGTTCGTTTGAACAAAATATTTTTTTTTTACTGGCTACTAATCTGTACCTATTTATTGCAACATTATCTTCGCTACTGAAATCGTTTCGGTATGGACGCACAGATCGGACAACGTCACGGTGGATTTCTGGGTGTGCTTCAGAGGGCACTAGCCCGTGCATCGCCTCACATATGGTTCGAACGGGCGGAAGCAAAGGATCGTATATTGGTCGCCAAAAGGTAAGAATCCAGTTGTTTGTAAGTCACAAAAATAATTTCGATGTCTGTTTGTGTAACAATATTCCGTTCGTACTTCCGTAGGCTAAAAGAGCACGTTACGGATCCGAAAAATCCACCGATTCTGATCTTCCCCGAGGGAACCTGCATTAACAACACCTCGGTCATGCAGTTCAAGAAGGGTAGCTTCGAGGTTGGCGGTGTTATCTATCCAGTGGCCATCAAGTAAGGCATCCCGCTTCCAATCACTCCGCGCGAACAATCATTTACAATGCCCTATTTGTTTGGCATTCTCTCCAGGTACGATCCACGCTTCGGTGACGCTTTCTGGAACAGCTCTCGCTACTCGATGATGCAGTACCTCTTCCTCATGATGACGTCGTGGGCGATCGTGTGCGACGTGTGGTACTTGCCGCCGATGGAACGGGAGGAGGGCGAATCGGCAATCGATTTTGCCAACCGCGTGAAACGCGTCATAGCCGATCAGGGCGGTCTGGTCGATCTCGTCTGGGATGGGCAGTTGAAGCGCTCGAAACCAAAGAAGGAGTGGAAGGAGAAGCAGCAGGAGAAGTTCAGCAAGCTGCTGAAGGGCGAATGACAGGCGGCCTAGCGGTCACCGTGCCGGTCCCGTTGGTCTCAGCAACCATCGTCGACCACCGCCGAACGGGCCAATGAAAAAACCGCACTAGGAGATGTGCTCCCGGGCACGGTTGAACAGCGGCAGGAGACTGGCCCGCCATAAATTAGCAAACACGATGCTCCAAACTGTCGACTATACTATCCGGAAGAATTGGGCAGAGCTTCTTTCTTGCGTTCTACATTGTACAGCTTTTAGATATGTGTTATCATTGGTTACTGGAAGACGCTCCCTATCAGCAACTTGTGCATACACACGTACACACATACTAACCACTACACCAAAAATAGCAACAAACAATGCGCTTAGATGATGATTGTTAATTTCCTCGCCCGTTGTGATTTATCAGATGATTCGGTTTTTCAACGTCCCTTTATTTCACGTAGTAGTACAAACCTGCATCTAGCCAATAGTAACCGGATTTACTTACCGTCGAACACGAGACAGGCGCATAATCCCAAAGTGTACACCAGTAGCGTTAAAAATAGTCAGGCCACCACACGATAGGTAGTATAGATCGTGCTCAAACGATTTAACTGCTTCGCGTTTTAGCTCCTCCGTTTCGTTTCTTTATATTTTGTAATAATTTGCATGTTGCGTACTCTTCGTTTCGTGGGTTTGCATGTTTGTAATGCTTGTTTTCTTTTTATTTGCGCTATGCTAGGAAGCTTACTGTTCAAAAGCTTCCTATCTTATAGTCTCGATGTTTATAGATTGTTTTCCACGGTACTCTAATAAGATTTCATGTTTTCAAGAGCATTGTCGTATGACCATTTATGGTCTTAGTCAAAGTTTGCATGTATAGACAGTTCTTTTTTGTGCTGTATTAAACTGCTTACGATTAGGTTCGAGGAGAGTTTACATGCTCCTATCTATTTCTGTCTTTCTTCCCTTGATGGAACAAAACACTACTCGTGATGTATGTGTGCTAGTACATCGACCATCCCGCAAGGGCACCATTATCCAGAATGGCAGGATAATAAGCTTGGCAGCTAACTAAAAAACCGATTACACAATGTTTGCACACGAAGCCAGTGAAGCACTTAATGTGTACCGTGGTTTGAGAGATACGCGCGCGGGAGAGAGAAAAAAAACCCTAGAATTAATAGTAACTGTATATCATAAGACTGAACAAAACACGGTGATCGGGAACGAGTGATGGATGCATGATGGAGACACCAAACGAATGGCTCCGGTTTGTTATTGTATTGTGTAGAGCGTTGTACAGCAGAGATCGAATGTCGAAGGGAAGGATAGGGAAGCGTAAACATAGAGCATGATGGTGCAGGATATATTTATATCAGAACGGATGCGACCGTGCGCATATCCTAATCACACGGCAAACAAGATACCAGATGTAGTAGGGAGTTGAGTGCAGTGAGCAGCAGAATAAAGACGATGCGAAAAGTGAGATTATACGCGATTATTATGGAAACGATAATAAACAAAGCACAGAAACAGACCAAATCGAAGGTATGGTGTAAGGGCGATCCGATGGAACTGGCCGACGGTGAGGCCAAATTCTAAATCATAACATAACAAAATCAATCTAATCGATAAGAAAAGCACACAATTACCGATGGTCAAATATCAAGCAGAACAATCGTGCGAATTTCCATTGCCTTTGCAACTATTGCATTCTGTTGGGTTTATTGCTTCAAGCATGGAAATATCTTTAAGGATGGTGTTTTTATACGTTTTGAGGCGTGAAAGACATTTCGTTTGTTTGTTTGTTTCACAGTTCAGCTTATTATGAATACATCATCGGTGCCAATGGTTACGAGTTGAGTTAAGTTGGGTTGAGCGTGGTGCGACCCCGAAAGCCAACATTTAATCATAGCTGCACATCCATATGTTTTTATGTGCAATGTTCGACTAGGGAACGCTTTACGCAATAGTATTGCTCTCGACTGGACTAACAACGTTCGAACGTAGTGAGACACATGATCATAAAGAGCACACTTAAGCAAACCCACACACTACCCTACCAGACGATCCGTAGTTTGTCGAAGGAAATCTTTTGGGAAAAGCAAAACGTCTGGTTGTACAGCACCACCAACCAAAAGCACTTCGTTCGGGAAGCTAAAGAAACAAATTTCATTTCCCATACTGAACGCAGATCCTATGGATGGAACCGAGATACGAACAAGTTGAGTTTCCATGCGCAAATAGAATGTTATGTATTTTGGTTATATTAGTGCTGCGCGCACCATACACCACGATCACCAAGGGCCTACCTTAGAAACTTGAAAACGGAAAGAAACAATTATGATGAACCAGCTAGTACCAAGATTAGTTCACGGAACACAGATCGGAACCGGTAAAATGGTGCTTTTCATTGAGAAAACTTGGAGCACGTAGTTTAGGGCGGTGTGGCGATAAGGTGAATACTACTAAATACATGCTACTGTCAATGATATTAATTATGTTTAAAAAGACGCAGTAAAAGATTAAGGTCATGGTCTGTCAATGGGACTGAAGTAGTCTAAGCCGAGTGTTGAAAGGCGTAGGGTGATGTTGGCTAAACAATCGAAAAGAGAATAAAAGAAGGGTCTTTTTTTCCTGTACGTTAATGCTTTGATGCAAAGGGGCCGTTGCCTGTGTCGAATAATTATTTAATCCGAACATTGATGCTCAAATGCAGTTTTGTTTGAAAGGTTTCATTTTCGTATCGGCTAAAAGCTCATCTCATTTCGGTCCGAAAGCTCATCTCTAAGATCAGGGGTGCACAACTTGTTAAAGCTTTAGCTAGTATCTGCCGGATGGTTTCACTCATGCTCATAGAACTTACAGAGTAGTCATAGAAACATTTTACAGCAGGCTTATTACAACATTCCTTCATAGAAAAGTTTTGGAAAACTTCTTCTAATTTCTGTAGTTTTAGATCACTTTCGCATTTTCATGTTGCTCGAACTAAAAGAGTTTTATTGAAGCTTATGCTCTGCATCATATTCGAACAACAATCCGATAGAGTTTAATCACAATAGTTACCATTTTTATTTTCAAATCAAATGCAATTCTTACGTTAACTTTAACAATTAGCTTAGCAAAACGGGCCGTATTTACAGCGGATGATGAACGCACATGACGCAGTTCGGAAGTGTGCATCGCGGTGCCAAATTCGGTGCAATGTGGCTGAAGGAAACGGGTATAGACATCGGTAAGAGCCACTTCGGGTACGCAATGAACGGTGAATATCCGCCCGGACTAACTGATGGTTGTGCCTGTCACACAGGAGAAAAGCATCGCTTTAATATATGAATGCATGTGTTAAAATCATACAAAAAATGCTATCCATACCATCGGTGAGCTAGTGCTCGGCAAAGGAACGGTCGATGATGTTGCTGTCGGTGGCTTAAAGGCGCTACTGGTCTGCGTTTGGCTGCACTGCTCAATCGCCTTCAGTAGATCGGAGTCGCAACGTTTGAGAATCAGCTCCAACACGGATCGTTTCCGGTGGGGAAACAGCTTTGCCAGCATATCCAATGCGTTTTGCGAGACGGTCACGTTTCCGGTGGCTAGGTGTTTTTATGCAACAAATGAAACCATGTTTAGTGCTAACGCGTTGTACAAACGAGTTGGATCATTACCGGCCGGTCTCGTCCCAGTGTGTAAGTCTTCGTTCGTTTCGAATGCTCCACCGAGACCGTCGGATGAGGTCGATGAGGTGACATCCACCGAGGCTGTGGACGATGAGGGTGATGGCGAGGGACATGGTTCCGTTACGGTCATGCCGTAGATTTTGCCCGGTGGAAGCGTCTCCAACTGGGTGCCGGTTTCGGTGGACGCTAACCGTAGGGCAATCGCATCCTCAACTGCTTGCTGCCGTTTCAGGGCTACCTGATCGAAGAAGAAGAACCAATCAGTGTACGATTGAACAAAAAATAAATTACGTAAAGCAGGTACAATGACAATTTTTCGATGTTAGCATTGAAATCGATATTATAATATATTTCTATTACTATAAAATAATAATAATAATTATTATTATTATTATTTGTTACGTTAAAAATCTTTAATAAACCATTTTGCCCTCAAATTGTATGATGGTTTCGATGAAGTCGCTTCTGCTACGTTTGAAACATTATAAATGTTTGTAAAAAGTTTAAAGAGATTTTAAGTTAATTTTAGAAGGTTTATTTGTAGATAATAATTAAAGGTCTTGCAGGCTTTTTTTTTAGCTAAAATTCATCATTGGCATTTTCCATTGTTTTCTAAAGGCTTTAAACGCTTTTTCAAATCCTGGTCTTTTAATCTGAAACATTGTTCACTCAATTTAAAAAGTGACCTTTTTGGATGATCTCCAAGCTCGGCTTCCATTTTTTCCATTTATTGCTTATATTTGATCACTTAACCTCTTCAACCACCACTTTACCAAGGCTGAAATTAAACGGATAGGGTTTAATTTAACATTTTTTTAAATTAAACTATGCGAAAGCAGATTTCAACTTATCTTTCAACGGTTTTTATTTTCAGATTTCAAAAACAAAAAACAATACTAATTAAAATTCCTTTCTTATAAAATCACAGTTGAACACGATGTAGGCACTACACTACTGCTCCGGTCGGCAAATGCATTGAAACAGTCAGGCTGCCAGGATTAGGCTAAAATCTTCCCTCATGTGACAAATACGACAAACTGCAATTTCCTGTGATTGGTTTTTATTGCTATCTTACTAACGATAACTAAACTAAAATTAACGCTAAAGTGCAGTTCAATTCGTTCACTACACGGAATAAAAAGTTTCAGATAATTATGCCTTTTTCACTTATATTCTTGCAGTCCAATTAGCCTCCTCACTCAAACGTAATATTCATGAAACTCTAAGAGAGTTTCAGTTATTGTTGGAATTCATCATAGGGAAATTAA
>JXXB01023765.1:0-12257 GCA_000956275.1 Anopheles koliensis | reverse complement strand
AAAATCATCCTTGCCGGTGGGTTGTTGTTTGTTACGTCGGAAATTGCGTATGAGCTGTTCCTTTGGTTGCGAAAACCACGAAAACCAAAACCAAAGCAATGCGAGGTGTTCTTCATAAACCGGCGACGGATAGTGGATCCATTCCCTACCGCACACCAACTCACTTTCGAGCATGTACATCGGATCGTGAACCATATAGACCGGGCCGAGAAAAGCATTTGTCTAGCGATGTACATTTTTACCGTGCGGGAAATCGCGGAGGCAGTTATCCGAGCCAAGAAGGAACGTTCAGTGATAGTACGCGTCGTCACATGCCAGTCAATGGTTGCAAACGAAGGTTCCTACTTGCGGGAATTGATTGAGGAAGGTAAGGATACTATTTGCCGAAATATTCTCTACGTTTTGTTACACTAATAATGTCCTGCTTTATATAGGCATATCAGTGCAATATAAGTACAACAGCGACTATCTCATGCACCACAAGTATTGTCTGCTCGACACTGAATGGTATTGTGCCAATTGCCTTATTGCACTGCACATCGCCGAGTACGGTGAACCGACGAAGAACATGCAGTTCACACTTTTTGATAAGGCAACGCTGAGCGACAGGGACGGATTATTAAAACGATTCGGTAGCTCTTGTGAACGCTGCCAACCAGGAGCGAAGAAGACAAGGCTCCAAAAACAATCCGTCAAAGACCCATTGCCTAAAAACGGTATTTTGATTTCCGGATCTAGTAACTGGACCTTTCCCGGATTGACGACGCACTGGGACACCATTACTTACACCGTTTTGCCGGAGTTGATTGATCCGTATACAGCAGAGTTCCAACGTATGTGGTACGAGTTGAATGACCCGCTAGACAAATCGATTCTAAAGAATCCTTTATACAAGTCGAACAGATCATTTTATTTATCTGAGTGAACTTAATAACGAATTATAAGCACATTAAAGTTCCTCTTGCATATGAATATGTAAGAATTGACGAAGATAAAATAAAATAACAATTTTCAATGTCTCAGAGACAAATAAATAATTTTATGGCGATTAATGGGTTGATGAGAGCAAATATACAAAATCGAGAAGCGTATTTACTGAAAGGACAGTGAATAAAACAATAAGGGCGAACGTGAAAACAGTTCCGTACTCAAACAGTTATGTTAAAATCACGTTGTCATCCAAGCGATTGAGCATGCTGCATGCTTTGCAGTTTTGACGTATCAAAATCCACGTGCCTGCCTCAATTTGTTTGTATACAAAGGCACACAATAAACTCGCGAAAGTGGAAGTGCTGTTCCGTGCTACAATGGAAGATAATTTAAAATTTCAAACGACTACCGTATCTGATCATATTCTTGTGGTGCTGGATGTTCCAGAGCTTGATCTTGAACACGAAAGTAACCTGACGTTAGATGTGTTTCCGCACGAATGCACGTTCACCGCTGCGCCGTATCATGCACGGTACAAAAAACATCATAATTGTTTAGCAAAAAACCGTTCACCATATAGCTCGTGTTTTTTTTTTTGTATTTCAGAATACCTCTGTCGAGTCCAGTGAAACCAGGAAAAGCGTTTCCCGACAAGATAGATTATGATAAAAATACGGTCATATTTCGTGTAGCACTAGAAGAAATTGCTAAAGATGTTAGCTCCGCAGAAAACACTTTCCCATATGGTTTCTCTCGGTTGTACCGCGGACCACTGACTTTGGTAAGTGAGCTTAAAGTGTTGCAAGTACAATGTTTTGATTTGGCCATTGTATACTACGTGCAGGAAACCAGCCAGGAACTAAAAGTACTTCCCAATCCGGACAAATACAGTCCAAAGGATCGATGGCAAATGAAGGAAGAGCGTGAGTCAAAAGATTTCTATGGCGAACATTATGCAATGGACTACATTCAGTACAGCATCGACAAACTGGGTCTTAGTTTAGAAAACCTCCCTGTACTGAGCAAACTCACCGAAGACCAGTCCTACCGGATACGAGTGATTGTCGAGGAAAAACAGCGACAAAATGATCAGTATAGGTCAATCGAAGACCACGATGTGCTCTTGTTAGGTTTGATTGATATACTGCTTGCTATCGTGTATGATCGTTTGACGAATGGTAACGAACTTAATGAGGCAAACTCACACATCAATATTCACCGACTGGCAGCTACACTGGCGTGCTTTGTGGAGTTTGATGGTGTGGTCCAAATGTTGCGATCGTTCTACCGTCGGTCCTGCATTTATCCTTACTACAGACATAAGGAGATCGCCAAAATGTGCGTGCAGCACTTAACAGCACAACTAACTACCGAAGAGCGACGCTTTTGGATACAGGAGCAGCTACTGTACGCATACAATGCCTTCAAGACAACCGATTGTGCCGTGCTTAACCATTACTTTATCAAAGATTTCATCCGTTACGTCGAATTGGGTTTGGACACTGAAGCATTGCAGCAATGTGTAGGCGAAATAGAAAAAGTAATGGAAGAGTAATTACTTCGCTAACCAAAAATAACCTGGTTAATAAACATTCACTCATTTTAGGCTCTAAATGAAGTTCATCAAGATTCGCTCGGGTTTGGAGAGGAAGTACTAGTGCAGAAGATGCTTCGAGACATTATGGCACAGGAAGAATCGGATTCTACTGATTCGGATGATTACGAATCGACCGACGAAAGTGATAGTGACAGCGAATTCATTTCCAGTGAAGATCAACTGTCCAATCCAAACGAAAACGTACTGGAAAAACTGATGAACCTGAATTTGTCTGGTTAGATGCACGAAAGCCGGCTGTAAAATGTTAGGAGAAATTGCTGAAGCTAAAGATCAATCTCATCATAACTGGGTTTGTTTGCTGTGCAATTTACTTGAAAAAAGAATATTTATACAAGATATGTAAATGTGGTCTACACATATTACGAAATAAAAAATGGGCTACAATACTTGTAGTACAAAAATATAACAATCTGTTTATTCTTTTCTTCTCACTTGTTTCTTAGTAACTTAAGCAGAAACAGAACATAACTGGAACTCGATTCTCATAGGAAGGTGGAAGTGATAGTTCACTTAAAACAAATCTAACTTTGAATCACTTACTTTTTCAACATACTACAAATACATTCCCGTTTTTCAGCTGCTGTAGTGAGAAGCGCAAAGTCTTCCAGATCGTTCACCTAGAACCGAATGAAAAATTTATAAAAAAAACCCGCCTTTTTTAGCTCTATGTTTCTCACACTCACCTGTACTGTCTGCCCGTGCGAAACGCACCGCAATGGTAGCGAGTCGCCGATGGCACCCTGTTTACGTAACGTGCAATCAACGCTCGCCCACGTTTTCGAACATTTTGCTAACAGTGTCATATTGCCAATGATGTAAAGCCCTTCCCTTGCACGGGACAATGCTACACAGATGCGATTTTCGTGCGCCAGGAAGCCGATGGTAGTGTTGCTGATTTTACCACTGCGAACTAACGAAAGCAGAACGATACGACTCTCTTCGCCCTGGTAGTTGTCGATGACCGCAACCCGGACACCTCGTAACGCGGGATCAGCCTGCTTTTCCTATACAGAAATACGAATTAAACTGCGTTAAACAAAGGCACGAGAGATCGTACAGGCCAGTAAAATCTCACCGATTGCAGTTTCTGCAACTGTCCGTTGTAAGCCGTCAGTATTACAATGTCCTTCGGGGTGTACGCTTCTTGCGCTAGCAGATACTTACATAATCCGATCAAATAGCGGCATTCGAAAATATTTGTCTTGGACTTTTCATCTCCACCATCGACTTTGCGTTCGGATCCATCTTCCGGTATCGTGTGTGATACGAAGAACATATTTCGACCCATCCCTACAACATCCCCGTATGTATGCACGGACTCGTCGTCTGTTAGCACGGTATAGATCGTGGGACGTAATAGATCGGCCATCTCCGGGCGCATGCGATGCTGAACGGTCAACGTGTCCACACGGAACCGATTGTTGATCATTCTCTCGAACAGCGATAGATCCATGTGGTAGCGGGCGGATAACACATACGTGCTGGTGGTGGGACGCAACTGCTTGTGATCTCCGATAAGGATGCACTGGGCGGTGTGCTGCGTCAACGAGGATACGATGTGTGCTTCGAGCACTTCCGCCGCCTCCTCGATCACCACGATCGGTGTACGGAGCAGCTCCAGCAGTGTGCGATTCCGTGCTGCGTACGTTGACGTCATGGCAACGACACGAACATCCTTCACCAGGTACATTGTGCTCAGTTGACTCAACTCGTGGATTCGTCGCGATGCGTCCAGCAGCTCTTGCTGTAAGGATGGAAGTTTAAAAGGTACCATTTGAATAGTTTTGTACACTACAAGCTATATACTCACCATACACTGAATCATCGCCTGGCTAATACCATCCGATACCATTTCCTCTCGTCGTTGAAGCGCATCGAACCGTTCCACAAGCCTTAAGTACTCCTGTGTTGCTTTGTAGTGGCATGTGCGAACCCGCTTGTCTGGCACTGTTTCCTGCAGCAAACTGTTCACGGTGTACGCGTCTAGCATTGGATTCTTCGACTGACCACCTAACCGCACGACGCTCTTTGTGTGCTGAAGAACCCCACACAGAAACTGGTCCAGGGCATGGTTCGTCCGACAGATCAGCAGAATCTGCTGCTGCGTATTCGCCAGAAACGTTTCAATAATTCGCAAACCGATGAATGTTTTTCCCGTCCCTGGGGGACCCTGTATCAGTGCAAATTTGTTAGTCAGTGCCGTCCGGAATGCATTAAACTGGGACTCGTTCATCCGGGCGGCGGAGGCCAATTCCTTTGCCGGCCAGTTGTTTGGGGTTTTCAAATCGAACTCTACACCGTTGTATCGAAAAACATGCGGCAGTTTATCGTGGGATCCATAATTGGGCATTTCATTTTTGGGTTGCTTCAAATCAACTATGTAATTTTTCAGTGGAAAATTATCCGGCCGTAAACGGGCCAATGCATTGAATGTTTGATGATATGGTTCGAAAAATACGTCACTTTCGATCATTACCAGCGGCCGATTGAACACGTTCACGCCATCCGACGTGTGCACGTCCGCAGTGGTTCGATCTTCGAGCCGTATCAACTCGACGTAGATGTACCCATTACGCAGCTCGGAGTCATCGCGATTGCTAACGACAGCCACGATGAGGTCGTTCAGTTCGGGATCACTACTGAACAGTACCATCGAACCGATTAAGAAGCGTTTCGTCTCTTGCAATCCCAATCGATTGTACCGCTTGGAAACATCACCATAACCGCGCTCGGCAGGATCCAGATCGACCAGAATGAGCTTTTCTTTTGCCGTGTGCTTACTGACAGTGCGAGGTAGTAGCAACTTCACGGGATAGTGCACCCGGATTTGGTCAGCGTCGCACGACCAGCCGGAGGAACTATTATTTCCGATGGACTTGCGATACGCTTCGAGCCCGGTGCGTATCGGCAGGAGAAAGTCTTCCTTCAGAAGATTGAGATGTACTTCGAGATAGTGTTCGACACTGCGATAGCAGCCCTGGGTAAGATTATGCTGTAGATTTCCCCAAGGACCGTCGTCATCCTTCAGCTCTTTGATAGTAGGATATATCTAGTGCGGAAGAAACGGAGTAAGATAAGGATCCGTCTTTTTTTTTAATAAGCCTTTATAATAGTCTAAACAGCAGTAAAAGATGCCTTCTACTTACGCTGATCTTGTTTGCCGGATAATTTTCCACGGGTTCCGCGATCACTACCTTTAACCGTTCGAGCTGGCTGTTAGCATTCTCTGGCAGAACTTGTTTCAGACTGTCGCAAAATTTAAGTACGTGTTCATGAAACGGATTTATCTGTCGCTTACCGTCGACGAGAAAGTCAAGTAACGCTTCCATCATTTCCACCCGCGAAACGGTCGGCCGGATTACTTTGCTTTTATGTTTCTTCTTTTTTCCACCGTCTTCAGGCTGTTGGAAAAACTTGAGCAATTGACTGAAGAAATGCTGTTGGTCGAACAGCACCGCATACAACTGCTTGACCGTTTCGTACAGTGGAACTGAGGCTAGCTCGTGCATCACTTTCAATAGTACCAACAGCAAATCCTCGCCGTACGTTTTCTTTGTCAACGTGGCAATAAATTGCTCTTTCTCGACGCAAATGTCTGTGAACATGGATAGGGTGTTGTTTTCCAGCATGTTCTTGAGTTTTGTTACCGGTATGGTTTGTACATACTTTCCCGGAGCATCTTTCGGGAGATTGAACTTAGCGGTACGATCGGTGGTAGTGTTTTCGAATGAATCTAGATAGTTTTCTCCATCGTCTGAAAACCGAAAAAATAGGCAAATCGTTCTAATGAAGTTATAATCCTATCAAACCTCTGCTTGCATAGTCACCTTTCATGAAGAACTTAAATTTATTCAGCATATCTCCCACGGATGCTGTTGCTGGTTGTTCATCGTTTTCCGGTGATCGTGGCGGTTCATCGTTTGATTTATTTGGAATTGTCACAACAAAATCATCATCGTCCTTGTTAAACCAATCGTCATCGTCCGATGTGTCCGTATTACCAATATGAGCCATTGAATCACGCTTTCGCTCGCTATTTTGTCGTATTTTGTTGGCCTTTTAACCCATTCCCTGTTACTTGCACAATGTACTGCAATGCGACTGATATTTACAAACATGAATGACAACAAATGATCGTCTACGGGGAAGAAATCTTCCCTCCGACAATTGGTTCGACAATCGACAAAATTATGTCGACTTTTGCGTGCGGGGGAGAAAATCGATACATGACCAAACTTTTGTTTATTAATCCCTTTTTGTATAACACAGAAACACATAAGCACCTTAATAAGTAGTATTAAATTAATTACTGGCACAGTATTAAAAAATCAACCATTAGCTGAACGCTGAACCACCAGCGCTGTTGAGATCTTTGAAATAAAAGCTTCCACACTGCATTGTGTTGCCTTAACCAGTATCGGACGTACAATCCGACGAATCGTTGGAATTATCTGTGGAGCTGCTTTGCGCTGATCGAAACGAGCGACGCTTTTGCTCGCCGCTTGATCCACCACCCCCAGATTTACGATTTTCTGGGCTCTGCTCCATTTTTACGTAACCCACGGTGGAGTTTTCCCTGCTAGTCAGGGCAGTCTTTTTTCGATCTTTAATACTTCCCGAAGCTGCTGCTGGCGATTCATTGTTGGCGCTGCTGGAGGACGCTTTAGCCGGGGTCGCGGCATCCTGTAGTGTGCCGTCGCCGGCCGCATGATCCTTCTGCTCGTCCAACGTCTCGGCCTGGGTAGCCGTGTCGATTTCGTCTTCCTCGTCGAAACTTATCGGTTTATTCTTTGCTTCGGCCTCGGCAAATGCGCCCGGATACTGATTGCCAATCTTTGTCTTGATGGTGCGAATCTTGCGAAAAATGTAATCCAGATCCTTCTTCATGTCGTGCAGCAGCTTCGTGTGTTTCTTGAAGTCATCTGTAGCTATCTTTAAACGGCTAGCACTGAGAGCATTACAGTTTAGCAGCATTTCGTTTGTTTTCTCGAAACGTTGTAGCCTGGGGGAAAGGTAGAAGGCGATGTTGTTAGTTTATGCCTTAATCAGTTGGAGTCGATTGCGGATTACATTTGCTTCTGTGCCCGTATCATCACTTCCACGTCCGTTTGATTGACCAGTCCGGCCAATCCTTGCACGAACACTTCCGGAGCGGTGTAGTTTTGAAAGCATTCGATACTGAAATCACTCTCCGGGCGTCCCGAATGCATGCTGCTACTCATTTCAGAGTTCATCATGGTGGTGCGCAACCTTTGAATTTGTTGTAGATGAAAAAATACTTTTCAAAGCCACTTCTTGCGAACAGCTGAGCAGCTAGCAGTGAAGAATGGCAAACTTGTTGTAAACAATGGGTTTGTTGTTTGCGTTACGTCATTTTTTATTGAAGCGTTACCATAAGCTATGTATCTTTTTCATCGGGTATTGATTGAAATACAGTCGAAATTGTACATATGTTAATCACACACAGTATTTCATTATGGCGTAAAAAATCGTTCACATTCAGTTCGTTTGATTTTAAAACGTTTATTATGTGTTCTATTACTCTTAGCGAAACTTATATCCTACAGCAGCTTTATCATTTAAAAAATATCATCATGATCGTAGCAAACCAGTTCCCGGTTGTCCTTATGTTTGCCCTTCTGCGATCTGTTTGTAGCGAGCGCGGACCAAACGGCCGACGAACCAGCATCATTGATCGGATTGATCTGTGGTTGACGGCGGGCCAACTGCACCTGCAGCTGTATGCCTCCCACCGTCTTGGAATGCAGCTCCCCAATCGCTTTATCGGCGGATTCCGTCTTGGAGAACGTAATAAATCCTCGACCCTTCTCGATTTCCATCGAAATGTTAAGAATCTCACCAAATTCACTGAAGTGCTTCTTGAGGAAGTTCTCCGTCACCTTGTTGCCAGACACGTAAACCGTATTACCTGAACGCGGCCTATCTTTCAGCGCCTCGCCTCCCGCTTTTGTTTTGTCCGTCTGATCCTGGTCCTTATCGCGCTCGTTCGCAAACTGTTGGTAGAGATTCTGCACGCGGCTTGTTTCCTTTTCCACCGGACTGTTGGGACCCTCGGGTGTCGTAGAAGACACAGTACTAGAAGACGCAGGTGCAGCGGCTGCAGCAGTAGTAGCAACAGCTGAAGATGTTCCTCCAACCGAATTAGACGCAGACACTGTGGAGTTTGCATTTTCATATTCGGTAGACGCGCCGAACGACTGATACTGCCCGGCGGTAGTCATTTCAGGCAGCGTTCGCTTACGCTCCTGGCCTTTCGGACGTTTGAAGGATCCTTCCTGTTTAGGTTGTGGTTTTTGGATAGCTTGTATGGCACCACTTTTAAGCAGCTTGCGGGCTACTTCACGAGCATCGCGTGCATCGGCCGGACGCTTGGGTAGTAGATTCTTCTCCGGTTCTTGTTTTGGTGCCTTCAGCGCCTGAAGGGCCTTTTTCTTTTTCCGTAACTTGGCATACTTTGCCTGCAGCATCAGTTCCTCCTCGGTTAGATTGGAGGGAAAATGTATGTACACCATTTTCGCTGGCGGTGCAATAATTGCCTTGGAATTTGAACCACGTATCCTTTAATACCTAAAACGTGTCGAAACAGGATAGTATAGATTATGGAAAGTACACGTTCACGGTTTGTTTTGTTTACTTTAACTCGCTGCAACAAATATTGTTGACGTTATGCATGTAACGCCTAACCTTGCAAACTGGACGTCACTTTCGACAGCACGCTATGCGTTATTTTACTGTCAAAAATTCAAACGGCAAGAGTTGTAACGGCATTTTGTAGAACATTCTATACTATGTATTTCGGATTTATTGTCATTATTTTGCCTCTTATAGTAACAAAACTAATGTAGGAGTTGGGCAACTATTACAAAAAGGTGATAAAAGTGTGATAAGTAATTTTGGATCGAGCTTTAGTAATGCTTTGCCTCTTGAAAATATACATGAATCTCTCAATCTGCAACTGAAAACGACCAACTCCGCTACCTGAAGTGTCACCCTCCACTCCTTCTTAGAAATTATTAAATGCCAGACACACACACACAGAGCAGCAACTCCAAACAGAGAAAGAAGCGATAGAAGAAGCATAGAAGGGTAAAACGCGCATCGCGGTTCGGTGAATTGCTGGGACAACGGAAGTTGCAGCTAACAGAATTTACACTATCCTAAACGGTGATTCGACAAAGTTAGCTGCGTTTCCAAGTTACCAATCCAACTGATCTCCAGCAACTTCCGTGAGTGTGCCAGCTCGCTCATCATTCGCCATTGAAAGTAGAGACGAGGGGCGGTGCGCGTTTCACGTCGAGAAGAAGCGCTAGTTTACCTAGCATCGTGGTGAGGGGCGTGTGCACAAGGCAACCATCATTTCGGTCGAGAAACTTGCATCCCGTGGTGTAAAGCGCGCAGTGCATCATCCATCGAAACGCGATTCGCTAGCGAAGCAGAACGCCTGTATCAGCGTAATTATCGCGCCTTTGGTACCGCCGTCTTTGACCCGAGTGAGGCGGTCGGGATATACGAAGTGGTTGCATCTATTCACACTATTCCGATTGAGCGCTAGTGTGTGCGGGAAACACAGAGTGAGCTTCGTGGCGAGACAATACAACAAATTATAGAATCGAATCACAGTAGGCGCATTAAGGTACAGCAGAATGGCCCAAAACATCAACCCAGAGCGTGCCCAGTCGTCGAACCCATCGAAACAGAGCGATGAGGCTCTTATAAACAACAATAATCAGGCCGTTAGCAAAAGGTGAGTGCAGAAGAAGGTGTTCGGAAAGAAAACGCGGGTGTTAAACAGAGCTGTCTCCGCGTGAGACGCTCCCCTTCTTCACTACACACAAAAGCACACATACAAACACGCGCACAGCACGCATGTTGCGGGAAGCAGCAAATAGCAGCTGCACCAGATGGCCATGGGACGACTGGCTCCTCCATCAGATATTGCAGTGTGTGTATGCTTTAACTTCTGTGTAAAGAAAATGCCGCATTCTATCCATTTAATCCTTTGATCGCATTCCATTTGATTCGTGAGTGGCAGTAAAAATGGTTGAGATCAGAATAGAAGTGAAGTGTGAGTGAGGGTGGGGCGCCACGCGGGGAACTCTATCTGTCATGGCGTTACGCGTCTCGCATTCTTGTAACTGTTTTTGAAAATGGTAACGGTTTTACGATGGTGGTGCATCAAGCTGTTGCTGCCCTTTACGTTTCGCTCGCTCCGCTTTTGCAGCGAGTTTTTACCATTCCATTTCGCGTTTGTGGTATTCAAAATTGCTGGAGGCTTGGCAGAAATCGGGGATGCTGTTTAGCACATTATCGTTCGATTATGACGATACCATCTCTCGAATGCCTCAGGGTTCAATGACCCTTTGGTCGTCTAGTGTTCTGATTATCTGGATTTGTTTGCAGTGTGAGCCATTTCGTTTGTACGGATATTTTCATCACTACTCTCAGTTTAAATATTTTTAATTTTTTCATACATAAAAAAATGTATTTTTTTGTCCATCACTAATTGTGGAAAAATGGAAAATGGAGCTCTCTTTAAAAATTAGTTCAATTTATTATACTACTCTTTACGTTATTCGATATCTAATGATGAATTTCTTCTCTCTTACCTTTCGACCACCGGGATTAGACTGCAGAAGGAGCTGATGGCACTAATGCTGTCGTCGGAAAAATCGATTTCTGCCTTCCCCGAAGGTGAGAACTTCTTCAAATGGATCGGAACGATCGCCGGCCCGGACGACACGGTGTACAAAGGGCAAAAATACAAGCTCCTCCTGGAATTCCCGAACTCGTACCCATACTCGGCGCCGAACGTTAAATTCATCACGCCCTGCTTTCACCCGAACGTCGACCTCAGCGGTTCGATCTGCCTTGACATCCTGAAGGACAAGTGGTCTGCACTGTACGACGTGCGAACGATCCTGCTCTCGATCCAGTCCCTACTCGGGGAACCGAACAACGACAGCCCACTGAACTCGCAGGCTTCCCAGCTGTGGCCGAACCAGGTGGAGTACAAAAAGTATCTGGATGAGTTCTATGAAAAGAATAAGGATTCTTAAGCAGTGCAGTGCCACCTCCCGCACAGCATGGGGTGGCTTAACGGGGATGGTGTGGAGAAGGAGGAAGATCGTCCCACACTTTCCCGTCGCTCCCTGCTCCCTTCTTATTAGTAGATCAATTTAATGATAGAAGATTTGCCAGATAGAGCGAGAATGAGAGTCAGCCTTGTCGTGTCAGAGTTATCCAACAGATCAGAAGCACCACCTCTGGACCGTTGGGATCCTCCGGGTTGGTGTTGGTAGTGGAAACAGAGGATTAAAATACTGCTCAACACAATGCTAACCATGGACGGACGTTAGAACCACAGAAAATTATATATTGTTTTACATGCAAAAGGTTTCTTTTCTATTTTAATTTAGTTCATCATCAGTTCGGCAGTAGAAGATTAGTTTTGGAATTCTTTATGAAAAAGTACGATTGGTTATTGTTAAAATTCCTCCAATTCATTCCGATAAAACCACTCCGACCGCAAACCTCCTGTCCGCGAGGCGTGGTGAGAAGTGAAGATGTAATGTAATTGTAATGTAATTTTTTGTTAACACTAAACTTGAACGTATCTACAATGCATCTTAAAACAGAGCGATTACGGCAAACATACTAACTATAGGCGAATGCCCGTTTAACTTTCGAT
>JXXB01023755.1:0-16184 GCA_000956275.1 Anopheles koliensis | reverse complement strand
ATTACATTTCCTCTCGTAAGTGCGCGCCAAGCAAAGCATAATTATCACGCATGTTTCGAAATTAAATTCAAGGACGTTTGTGCGATCACTGTGGGAAAACGTGAAAAATTGGGTTTTTGACGCAGTAGAAATCAAACCCCGCCGTATGCTGGGAAAATGCCGGGACGCTGTTTGTTTGTATAGCCAAACGCTCAAAACAGGCAGAAGAGCAATAATAAGAATATGTGTCGTGTGCACTTTGATCCGAGAAGGCAGGAAGGAAGGAATGTGCTCCGGCCCAGTATTTTCCTCATCCGCTCCGCTCTGTGGTTTGTTGTGCTCTCTTCAGGTGGTGATTGAACCCTTGTCTGTGGCAACCGTTTTTATATACAGCAAAATGTGCCGCATTTTCTCCGTACCTGTTTGTTTGTGTCCCCGATCTCGGTGATGATGTGTAGTAGTAGCCTCTAGAATTATAAATACATACTTTCTCAGACATCTATCCGTTCGCTATTTTTCGCCCGAGATCCGCCCGTACTATATAAATCGAAAAAATAAATCCTGCGAAATGCAGCGATTTTGACTCAGATCTGTTTGTATAGTTCAGGAAAGAAGACGGATTTTATCGAATTTGTTGTTTTCAGTGATTTTAGTGAAGTGTTTTCAATCACTTAATTTGGTGTAAAGATACTGTCTAACTTTGTTGGAACTCGTGTGCTAGAGGAGCAGTTCTTTGTGCGGTGATAAGTTGTTAATATACAAACAATAAACATTGTTGAACGTTTTACGAACCTTTGCTAAAGCAAGTAGTTAAAAACAACACAAAATGTGCGATATCCTTGCGGCAATTTCGTACAGCTACGGTTATCACGAACGGCCAAGGAAAAGGGTAAAAATGTACGTACAAGTAGATTTATTCAGCACGATTGACGATTAACGAACTTAGTAGGCACAGGATTAGAAAACATGTCCAACGTAATGGTATTGTGTTCTGTGTAAACTTTAGGAGACGAACGAACAAATACGACATCATACGCCTTTTTTAGTATTGTTTTTGTTTGAACTCTTTAAGGTTTTATTACAGTTTCAGGTTATTTAGCGCATACTTATCGTTCTGATGTTTTTTTTGCAGAAATATGACTATCCCATCAAGACCCGCGCCGCCACCTCCGCAGCGTAATAACTCTAATACGCCATTGCGCTATACACCAACAACGGATTGGGATTTTTGTGCGTTTGATTCCGCACCCAGTTCCAGTAGCGCATCAAATCAAGTTTTGACGGGAAATAAAAGCAATTTCCAGTCACAGCAGCAGCAGCAGCAACAGCCGAATGCAAAATTAAAAAAGCCGCCACCGCCAAGGCCGCCACCGCCGAAACTGACGATTGCCCCGACTGCACCACTGAAAAAACCCGGGCAACCACAATCGATAAACATTCTATCCAGCTTGTTTGGCCATAAACGAGCGTCGGCCGGGTCAGCTGCGAATAAATCGAATGGTGCCGGAAACTCGCATCAAAAATCGAACCACATTTCGTCCGGTCCCGTCCCGGTCCGGCTTCCACCTCCACCGACGGCTTCTACAAAGGTGCTGGGAAAAGCACCCAATCACCCAGGAAGCTTTGAACCCGGCAACAGCCACTATGGCTCATTGTTTTCAACCGCAACCAACACGGCCTTGGCGGCATCGGGGACAAATGGAGATATGCAGCTCATAAGCTTCGATTCACCGCCCAGTTCTCCGACTTTCACACAGAAATCTTGCAGCGATTGCATTAGCGTTGATAGTTTCAGCTCGGATTCCAATTACTCGTCGCCAAATAATGGCAACATGTCACAGGCGGAAAGTGGCTTCGAGGATGATTTCGTTGCATGTGCCAACAATAACCGGCAGCGTGCAGGCTCCGGTGTCCCATGGGGAGACTTGGATCCCTTCGATGCTGGATCGATTTCTGGCCGTGCCGCTACCGCACCATCGCCTGTTATTTATGGCTCTATTCCAATGGCATCGTCGTCGTCCATGACGGCGCAAATTCGGACACCGCTCGTAAACAGCAAACTGCAGCAATCGGATTTTATTGATCCGCTTTGCAACGGACAAAGCGCTGCGCCGAAGGTGCCAACCATGTCGATGCCGACGATTATAAAACCACCGTCGGCGGGTAGTAGCACGGATAGTCAAAAATCTACCCCATCCCATTCGGCTGCATTACGAGGCATTAATGTAACAACAACAGCAACGAAACAGTTGAGCGAGTCTAATGCTGTCACATCTGCGCAATATGGAAGAAACGATTATAATGTCGTCCCAGATGCAGATCCCTTTGATTCACTTACATCCCATCCCATGCCGAGTATGCCGCCTCCACCGCCACCACCAGCGACGGACAGTTACAGTGAAGAGCCTTATGGAATTGCACTGTACGACTTCTACGGTGAAGCGGATGAGGACCTCAGTTTTAAGGTAAACAGAACATACCAAGCAGATTAATATGTGACAGTTAAATCGTATGCACAACGCTCCGTCTCGTACTAGGAGAGAAGACGATCGCGCAACGGGAAGACGGTGTTAATAATAGATTGATGATTTCCTTATATACTATGGCACGCACACATGCTGCGATACTACGTCTTACCGTTGATCGTGGAGCAAGGTCAACATTCACATGGTGTTGTGTCGAGTCTGTGTTTTTTTTTGCAAACAAGTTAATTTCACTTTTGCATGTTGTTTTCTTCTACCCTTTCTCTATCACCTAGGCAAATGAGAAGATTTATCTACTGAAGCGCCTGAACGAAGAATGGTATATGGGTCGTGATAAGCGTGGCCTTGAGGGGATATTCCCCGTGAACTTTATCCATGTGAAGGTCCCACTCATGAACTTCCCGGCGGAGGAGCAGACCGAGAACACGGCGGCCGCAAGTGGCGGCGCTACACAAGTGCGGGCACTGTATAATTTTACTGCGGAAACAGCAGAAGATCTAACGATAATGGTATGTCAGCTAGAACCGAAGACACTGCGAGCGATCTTCTCTATTCTGCCTCTGCTCATGGAATGCTAATCTTACAATTATTTATTTTATAGGAAAACGACATGGTTACTGTGTTGTATCAAATCACACCGGAATGGTTGTATGGAGAGATCGATGGACGAAGGGGCCAATTTCCAGCCAACTATATCGAACATGTGCCACCGAACTTACCTCAGATGCCTACAGCGACCAGCTAAGCACCAAATATTGAATCTCGACGAGTATTTACACATATCCTAGAGGCTGACCGAGCAATGCCGCCGAGGGGAAGTGATCAGAGTAGCATCGTAGCAGTACGTACGCAACAAGCACATCACAGAAACAGGACTAGCAATCGCTAGTAAGTGTTCCTTTCGAACTGTAGAAGCTGTGATTATGATGTAGCCACTTTCATTGGCCATGAGTGTTAGGGGGTGGTAGTATTTTCTTGAAAGCCATCATTCACTAACAGATAACTTGGTGATAATTAGGTAAGCCAATATCATCTTTATTGAACCAAACAACAAGTTTGTGTGGAAGCGTGTGTGCGTGTATGAGTGTGGGTGTGTGTGTTGAGTGTGAGCATCACCATTTGCGTAAACTTTGTAAACACACACTTTTATCACCATTTACTACCATACCGTTAATAGAAGGATGTTTATGATGGCACAGGATTGACCGGCCTTACTTTTTTCCAAATAGCACGTAGAGAAGATATTAATGCTATAGCAGGTGTTTTGCTGTGCTACCGTGTTCGCAAGATGTTGGCCAAAGAAATAACACGCTGTGCACCGATAGTTGCGTGGTAGCCGGTGGTCCGTTTTTAAAAACTTATTGTATAATGATAGTCAAACAAACAAACAAACAAAAACGGTAGCATTGTAAAAACAATATTATTACATCTCGTACACCAGTACATCAGATCTGATTAAATGTAGCTTAACATTGCAAAATGTATATTTAATATTGGTACAACCTATTGCTAAACGAGGTATGTGGTTTCCGGGCAGTGAGTGTCATGAAGTAGAAGCACCGCTCTGTACGTCATGTTGTAAATTTCCGTATTTGTACGCCGCCAGGCGGTGCCGAAACCTGTTCTTTAACGTCCATTGGTCGTGCATTTGTACGGAGCAATAATCAATAAAGACATAATTTTTTTCAAACATGCTTATTTGTTTCTTACTTGTCACATATTCCACCAAAAATATATCACATTAAAAATACAACCAAAATTCCGCAGCATCTCGAGCATATTGTGGATGCGAAATGAAGATGTGCCGTTACTAGGATACCAGGAAACTATGTGAGGCTAGACGCATATCGTTTCGACGCTTCAGAGTCAGCGCAGATGCGACTTGCAATTGTCAAAAGCATGATAAGAGAACGGTAGAAAATCGATAATCTTAATGTTTGCAGAACGATTCACAGCATCCAACCCAAAACGCAGTGAAACGTTTGTTCAAACTCACCATTGCATTTGCCGTAAAATTGTGTCGAGTGGATAGATCAAAGAGGTAAAAAACGTTTACTTTTTATCTCCACTGTAAGAGATAAAGGAAGATGTCGTCTGCAAAATCGACCAGCCCCAAAGGCTCCATTCGTGATGGTAATTCGTGGGTATGATGCCAAGGCGACGAAGAGACTATCAATTTCATTATTTTTACAGAGGATCTTTCGTCGGAGTCCGTGGAAGTGCTGCGTGAACGATTGAATACGATGAAAAGACTCATCGCCGAGCGACAGAACAGTACAGCGGGATCTTCGGAGCTTTGGAACCCGCATACGCGTGCCTCGAGTTGCAGCGGCATCATCGATGGAAATTTCTTAAGCGTTGCCTTCGGAGGTGCCCTAATTGTGATTCTTTCCGTTTCGGTGTACGCATTTTACAACCTTTATCACGCCGTGCTTAAGAAGTTTCCGTCGCAGCATACAGAGCTGTAAGCGATGGGGGAAAAGGTTTCCTTTATCGCATTATCTTGAACGAATGCATCTTCTTTGCCCTACATTAGCGGTGAAATAAAGTTTCAATACGTTAGGTGATAGCTAGTAGCTGTACTGTTTTCTCAAATCCATGGCTTTCTTACAAAAATCAAAATTTAGTCGTTTTTGTGTGTTGAATGTAAAGGTGCAACTATTACCACAATCTTTAGTGGGGTTTTATGTATGCGAAAAGCGATAGTTACTAATAATATTAATCCAATCCCATTGTATTATTTGGAGTTGCAATCCTTCCCGAACGAACCCCTTGTTTTCGATTCAGTTCGGAGCAAGGAACTCATTGCGCACTTGAATCCGATACTATAAACGAACGCCGTACATCGAAGAACGAGTCAACAAATGCACGTGTTTGTAATCGCTTGTGTTTTGAATCGCAGTGTGAGTCCCAGATTGAAAGAAATTCCTACGTGCTGCCGAAGAAAATCTGTTTCGTTCGCTTAACATTATATTCCCCACCTGGCGATGGGTTTAACAAAGCAATATTTGGCGTATAAGCCAGTATCGAGCTTTAACATAATCGCAAGTGCAAGGGCCAACATTTCGTTCGTATCCATCAATGAGGTAGTCGGTCGGTATGTTGTGGTGGCTGCGGCTGAGAAGGTGCTTGTATGGGACATGCGGTATGTATCCCTATTACCTACTACTCCCCTAGCTTTGGTTGACTGTATGTTTTCTTTCACAGGATCGGCGAAAAGGTGGCAGAATTCGTTCGTGATAAACAGGAGGTAACATATTTGCGCACCAGCCCGGACCAAAAACATCTCGCGGTGGGTTATGCCGACGGATTAGTGGAGCTGTTCAGTGTACCCAGCAAACAGTCGGTTTGCAGTTTTGCCTCACACCGTTCCGCTATCAGTGCGCTGAATTTCGATTTGCTCGGCTTGAAACTCGTGTCCGGCGGTTTGGATAACGATCTGGTCGTATCGGACATTGTGTCGCAAACGGGAAAATGTCGTCTCACGGGCCACTCGGCGCCAGTAACGCAGGCCTGCTTCATGCAGCGCTATCAGGATGTGATCGTGTCCAGCTCGAAAGATACGCAGGTGAAGTTTTGGAATATCGAAACACAGTGTTGCTTCAAAACCATCGTCGACCACCGCACGGAGGTGTGGGGCATCGCTCTAATGCGAAATGATGATTTTCTCGTGTGTGCCACGGCCGATACGCAGCTGAGCGTGTACAGAATTGCACCGATCACGGACGGGACGGTCGTGCCAGTTGCGGCTACGACGGAGCATCCGGAAGATGAAAGCACGGTTAGTCCGTTCCGGTGTACGGCGGCCGGTAGCATACAGCGTGCCGGACACGGACGCACGGTTAACCTCGTGACGGACGCCAACGGACAGGTGCTCGGGTGTCACGGTACGGATAGGAAAATTGAACTTTTCTATTTCTGCACTCAGGACGAATCGATAAAGAAGCTCACGAAACGTATGAAAAAACTGAACCCAAACAAAAAGACAGCTGCGGAGGAAACCAACGTGAGCCAGCTGTCGTTAACCGACGAGATCAAACGGCTCGCACCCGTTCCAACGCCGGAAAAAGTGAAATCGTTCGACCTGCTGCTCGGCAGTCGTAACGAGCTGCGCATCTGCTGCACGTTCCTCAAGAACTTCGTCCAACTGTTCACCCTCGATGTGGAGGCGAAGGGTGCCGAACCAGCGTCCCTGTACGCGGTACAGAAGCAGGGCCACCCATCCGAGGCTCGCAGCGTATCGTTTAGCTCCGACAATCTGGCGATCGCATCCGGCAGTGCCGAATCGCTTAAGCTCTGGAGCCGCGCCACTCAGACCGTCCTTCGCACGGTCGATACCGGTGGGTACGTGGTGAGCACCTGCTTCGTACCAGGCGATCGGCATGTGCTGGTGGGTCTGAAAAATGGACAACTGCTGCTCGTGGATGTCGTGCCCGGTGAGGTGATCGAACGCATCGACGCACACGAGAAGGAACTGTGGAGCATCGTGTTGACACCGGACAAGCACGGTTGCGTCACCGGCGGGGGTGATACGACGGTTAAGTTCTGGTCCTTTGAGCTCATACCAAACCCGACCGGTGGCGGTGGAAAGGTTCTCTCGTTGCTTCACAAAAACACGCTCAAGCTGGAGGAAACTGTGCTGAGCGTAAAAATTTCACCGAATGGGAAATATATCGCGATCGCGCTGCTCGACACAACGGTGAAGATATTTTTCTTGGACAGCCACAAGTTCTACCTGTCGCTGTACGGCCACAAGCTGCCCGTCGTATCGATGGACATTTCGTACGATTCGACGCTTATCATTACCGGGTCGGCGGACAGGACGATCAAGATTTGGGGCATGGATTTCGGTGACTGTCATCGTTCGCTGCTGGCGCATGATAATACCATCACAGCCGTACAGTTCATCCCGAACACGCACATGTTTTTTTCGTGCGCCAAGGACGGAAAATTAAAGCAGTGGGATGCGGATAGCTTCCAGAAGGTCATCACACTTCCCGGGCACTTGGGTGAAGCGCACGCGCTAGCCGTCAGTCCCAACGGGAAGTACGTCGTGAGCTGTGGCTCCGATCGCACCCTACGACTGTTCCACCGCACCGATGAGCCGCTCGTGCTGCAGGACGTACAGGAGGAAGAGCGGGAGGAGCTGGAAAACGCAACCCTTGCAACGGGCGAAGAATCGACAGTGCCCGGTCTGCCCGGGCTGAGACTGCCGTCGAAGAAAACGATCGGCTCGGAAAAGGGTGCCGAAAGCATTCTCGAATGTCTCGATGTAAGCAAACAGTACGAAGAAGAAGGCTGCACAGGACCGTTGCCACCGCTAATGTTTGCCTACTCGGTCACCACTACGGACGACTTTCTGCTGACGGTACTGTCCCGCGTTCGGTCCAGCGATCTCGAGGAATCGCTACTGCTGCTCCCATTCAACGCCGTATGTGAACTGCTGGAGAGGATCCCGAAACTGACCACCACCCGCAAGGACCAAACGGAGCTGATCTGCAAGGTGGTTCTGTTTCTGTTTCGCGTACATCAGAAACCGATCGTCAGCAACCAGGTGCTGCTACCGGTGATACAGAAGATCGTGCAAACGCTGCAGGGAGCGGTCGGGGAGTTGCGCGACATGGTGGGAACGAATTTCCACGCCGCTCAGATGCTGCAACGTGAACTGGAAGAAAACGACGGGTGCGTGCTGTTCCGCGATGCAACGAAACAGCGCATTCAGCGCGACCGACGTCGGAGAAGACGCGAAGCGTCAAAGCGAACCTTTTTGCAGATTGTTAAGTAATCGACAGCGCCTTGCAATTCCGACTGTAAATTGTTCAATAAATGCAAACAACACGAAGAAGTCCATTGATTGTTGGCTTTTTTTTCTGATCCCATCCTTTTTTATCGTCTTCGTCGTTCGCGATCGTAGTCTCGGTCGCGATCGTGTCCGCGAGTCCGTTCGTCATGTGCCCGATCGCGATCTCGGTCTCGTTCGCGGCGTCTCTCTCGTTCCCGCTCCTCCTGGCGCTCGTGGCGTCGGTGTCTCTCGCGTTCCCGTTCTCGAAGCTCACGCTCCTTGAACCGATCCCGATCAGCGTACGGACTGCAAGGAAGGATGGAATAAAACACCTTTTCCTAATGCCAAGCAGCATGTGCTACTATACTCACTCTCGCCTGTCCCTTCGATCTACTTCTCTGTACCGTTCGCGATCACGGTCCCGATCCCTGTCGCGGTCTCGTTCCCGGTCCTTCTCCCGGTCATTTTCACGATAATTACCACCGTCGTAGTTCCGGTACCGATCGGCAACCTGTCGTTCCCGTGATACCGAACGCTCCATCCGTTTGTTTCCACCTGTTTTTGGGAAAGAGAAACACATAAAGCAATCACAATATGAGGGACCTTGCTCATACATACCTTTTGCTTTGGCCACTTCATTCTTTTTCTCCTTGGTCGGCACTGGCGAAGGCGGTTCCTCTACCGCCTCATCCTCACTCGGCATCTCTTCGTCCAGGTCGTCCTCCAGGGCGGACACTTTCGGCTCCAGCTCATTGTTTTCCTCGAGCACGTGCCGTTTTTGGATGCGTGGTAGGATAATATCGCACACACGCTCCTCCCTTAGCAGCTCGTCGATAAATTCATCCATGTGAATCAGCTCATAAGCGCCCATCCGGTTCTGCTTTCGCAGCTTACGGTTGTCGTTGTACAACGGTTCGAGATATTTGTAACAATCTAACGAAGATCCGGTAAGCCGCAAATAGAACGCGCCCAACGCGCGCACGTACTTGAACTCTTCGTTCTTGATGAATTCAACCACTATGTCCTTTTCCGGTTGAATCTGTAGCATCTTTAGTGTGAGGCAAAGAAACGGCGTTGGCTTTATATTTCCGCCAAATACGCCGCCGACAAAGCGAAGCTCCATGGCTTTATCCACAAGCAGCTCGGCGGTTAGCGCAAAGCATTGTTCCTTCCAGTATTTTGAATCGTATATGCGGGAGCGAATGATCTTTTCGATCAAATATTGCGGATTTGTGCCATGGACATTTTTAGCATCTTTTACTGTTCGATTTGCCATAGTGTCGTTGTCGCTTGAGTCGTTCTACCCAGTTGTGTGCGTCCTTCCGAAAGTATGAATCAAAATTGTAGATCAATGCCGTTCCATGAGTAGATCTACGTTGAACAACACTCTTTACACGCTTTTAGTAATATTTTCACATCGATATCATCACTTTATCATTACCAAAACCAAACTCCGGTCCGGAGCGTACGAGTTCACGCTTGTGTTTATGAAAAAAGTAGCCGTCAAATATTGGCGGATTGTTTAGCTCCTTTGCTGGGGGATATGACGGGATTTTTTTTCTAAAACTCTGTTGTGAAACAAGTTTTTACGACAAATTAAAGTTTCTGACGTGGAATTATCGTTTGGACGACACCAATGAAAATAATATGCAATAAATGTAACATTACAACCGATTGTTCTACGTTCGTTGAAAACATTCCGTGACGAAGCACTAAATCCGCTGGTGTAAATGTGTAGACAAGGAACAAAAACAAATAAAAACAAAAAATATTAAAAATATTACCAATACCCTGTGCTAAACACAAATCGTGTAGAAAAGTGAAAATCTTGTTGTGTTTTTCTATCGTTAATAGTGATAAGATTTGCTCTAAAGCAGTGTTTGCTTATCATATCTAACTACCCGCGTCCGCTTAGTAACGCGGTGGAAAACCCTTTGTGGTTTCAGGAAATTTCGTTGTTTATGTTCGTTGTGCATAGTTAGTTTCTTGCCAGAAATTAGGTGGTTTCTATTTTTGTTGGGCAATGAATATCACAGCGGAATGTTAATCTTCGACGAACTAACACCAGGATCATCATGAATCTGCAGTCCTTATTTCAGGATTTTAATCCCAGGTAACAAAATCCCAATCGCTTTATGATAACGACTTTGGAGTGTTTATGCATTCCATAGAAAAGCTAACAGTACGGGACATGGTGATGATAATAAGGATGTGTTCTTTACAGTAAATTTGTGGTCCATTGCTGTTTGTTCACCTTCACGATATTGTTTTGCCTTCGGTTGGACGGTTTCATCGGTGAGTAGAATTTACGAGAACTCGGTTGACCTTGTGATTTCTGCAAACAATTTGCGGAACGAACGGAATCCTGCCCACTGCTTCCGTTGTCGCTTCTCTTCATCTAGTCTACTTCGTTGTTCCTTCTGTTTATATAGATTGGCCGTACTGGGTCGTGTTTGTGCCGCTATGGGTTTGGAAATCGATAGCGACCCTCGGTGCTATTGTGGGAGCTGTTGTTTGGTGTCGCTATCCACACTACAGGTAAGACTTTGTGAGGACCTTGTGTCCTTGAAATGGCTGTGTGTTCTTTGTCTCAATGCATGCTATGCTCTTTTCTTTTCAGAGTCGAAGGTGATTCCTACTCACATTTCAAAGCAATGCTAATATCGCTTTCGTTGCACCTGATACTGCTGATGTTTGAGTTGCTCGCATGCGACCGTCTCACTTCCGGACGACACCTCTGGGTGTTGGTGTTCATCCCACTGATATTCGGTAGCGCAGCCAGCGTTGGTGCGTGCGTGTGGGCGGTTAAGCACGATCGTTCGTTTGAGCTGGAACTGTTTTGTGCCGTAAATGCATTGCAGTTCGTGTTCCTACCTCTCAAGCTGGATGGGCTCGTGTCGTGGAGCTGGGAAGTCGTTTTCGTGCCACTTTGGATAGTGCTATGCCTCAGCTTAGTTGCCGTACTGTACAGCATCATATTCAGCGTTATTCTGCTACGCACACCAGAAGTTTCTGTACAACAGAAAAAGTCCGCTTTCTATTCCGCCATCGGAAACTGTGCCACCGTCATTCCAGTGCTAGTATTTCAAGTACTCCTGGCAGACAAACTGGATGAAGATTTGAATTGGCCGTACATAGCCGTAGCTGGACCATTGTTGGTGGCCTTGTTTACCTTGATATTGCTAAGCTTTAACGCAAAGGGAGGAAACAAATGTAAGTTTGAAATAATTTGCTTGATTTCATCGAACGAAAACAACCTTAAATCAACGCTTCTTTCTGTTCCCGCAGGGTGGTTCGGCATAAGGAAAAATTTTAGTCAGTTCCTGTTGGGTGTGCTTCCATGTTTACAAGAGTACGGAAACATATCATATCACACGGATAACGGCCAAACTGTCCCCCTGGACAGCGCTAACGTACAGCTGGACGAGTTTGAAAAGTTCGATAAGAAGAGCAGAAAGGCGCTAACGAAAAAGAACGATCATCTGAAGCCGGTCGTCCCGATCGTCAGCATCGAGCTGCCAGATTAAACATCCACCCATTGGCCGGTAGTTTGGTCCAGAAACATCGATTGTTTCTCACGTTTGCGTTCGTGTTTTACGAGAGAAAACACATCTCTCAAGCTAAATTGGAAACATGTTTTACAATATCGAAACTTTCTAGGAATTTTATGTGCATATTTCAGAAGTTTATTGAACATCTATAACTCGCCACTAAAATAGTAACTCCTGATTACGAGCAGAATTGTTTACAACCTGTAGCATGGTGAAGGTGCACTAGAACACGTACAATCTCTCCTAGTCTCGGAGAGGAATGACAATATTTGAACTTAAAATGAACTCTTTATCATATAGAACCGGTAGATATATGGATTTAATATTAGCAAACGAGAGTATCGCGGTATATACAAACATTGTTAGGTGATTTTTTTTTTTCAAAGAGCTCGTATTGAAAGTGTGATCAAATGTGAGCAAAGAGCTCGTTTGCTTGTGCTATGACAAGAAGTAGATTGACTGCTTTGAAGGCCGATCGACGCAATTCGTTCTTTAAAAATAGGTAATACGTTGCGAATCGTAGTTATTCAGATTCTATTGTAAATACGGAATACTAGTTAACAATGTTATGTCTACAAAATCGGTGAAATTAAATATGAACATGCTTTAATTCAATGCTTCCGTATGTTGTTCTACGCGCCATCGTAGTTTACATAGGCCCTTTTCTGTTACCACTGTCCACTGTCCGAGTAATCTCTGAACTCGGTGGTTTAAACGCAACCAACATAATGCCATGGAAGGTTTGTTTTTTGGGTGTTTTTTTTTTGTTTCCCAAACGCCGTCGTCTGCATTTGGTGCATTTTTTATCCGCAACAGATTGCCGCTGCGACCCAAAAGTGCCGAAGAAAAATCAATTACCGCTGTAGCGCAAAACTACCAGAGTGTGTGCAGTAGTGTTTGTCCGGAAACGAGCACACCGCGGTTTACCGGAGTTATATAAAAGACCGCATTCGATCGATAGAGGTGTTCTCGGGTAGTTGTGTGTAGCTAGTGCCGCAGATCGGTTGACTAGGTCGGCAACTAGCGGGTTCAATTATCCTGCTGGTGGCCAGGAGTGTGTTTTTCGAGTTGAAGTTGGAAAAGAATACATTTACCGGCTTCGATTCTGGATCGCGTGCCGTTTGCAGGTGGCGCTCAAAATGGGTTGGAGGTGCTTCCCATCCTTTGGTACCGGATAAATAACAGCGGAGAGAGCCATAAATGAGCATCGAGGCAATCAACCAGCAAACGATAAATACGCATCGCTATCATACTCATAGTAATCATCGCAGCAGCACGCTTCTCGTAGAACAATTAGTGCAAACATCCCCACAAAGCAACGCCGCACTAGCATCGACAACATCGACACATCCGCAGGACGCTGCTTACGAATGCACGGAAGCGACCGATGCAAGGGAAACGAGTCATGAACTTCTGGACTATTACCTCAACGACTCGATTAGCGAAACGCCAAACGCAACGCATGCTGCATTCGATCAGCTAGGATTCAAGCTTGACACGCTCGATTTTAGTCTCACGCGACGACTGCTTGGAGCCGTTTTCTTTTTGCTTGTCATCTACGCCTGGAAGCAGTACATCGACGACGAGGAGGAGTCAGACACCATCTACATTTGAGAGACGAACGGACGCGTTGCCATGGGCACAAAGAAAGTTTCCTATTTTTTCAACCCGGACGTGGGCAACTTCCACTATGGGCCGGGGCATCCGATGAAACCTCATCGACTGTCGGTCATTCACCATCTGGTGATGAACTATGGACTTCACAAAAAGATGCAAATCTACCGCCCCTACAAGTGAGTTAGCCTTAACCGCAAGCTGCACTTCAAATATCATTATTTATTTGTCGTTTTTTTTTTTTGTTTTTTACTTCACTTTTTGCAGAGCCAGCGCACATGACATGTGCCGGTTTCACAGTGACGAGTACATCGAGTTCCTGCAGCGAGTCACGCCGCAAAACATTCAGGGTTACACCAAGTGTCTTTCCGTGTTCAATGTCGGTGACGATTGCCCGGTGTTTGATGGATTGTTCGAGTTCTGCGCCATGTACACGGGTGCCTCGCTGGAGGGTGCACAAAAGCTGAACCACAACCACAGCGACATTTGTATCAATTGGTCCGGTGGTTTGCATCACGCAAAGAAATTCGAAGCGTCCGGTTTTTGCTACGTGAACGACATTGTTATCGGCATTTTGGAGCTGCTCAAGTACCATCCGCGCGTCTTGTACATCGATATCGATGTTCACCATGGCGACGGTGTGCAGGAGGCCTTCTATCTGACGGACCGCGTTATGACGGTATCGTTCCACAAGTACGGTAACTATTTCTTCCCCGGTACGGGCGATATGTACGAAGTCGGTGCCGAATCGGGCCGCTACTATTCGGTGAACGTGCCCCTCAAAGAGGGTATCGACGATCAGAGCTACGTGCAGGTCTTTAAACCGGTCATTTCGGCCGTGATGGAGTTCTATCAACCGACGGCGATCGTGTTGCAGTGCGGCGCGGATTCGTTAGCCGGTGATCGACTGGGATGCTTTTCATTGAGCACCAAAGGTCACGGGGAGTGTGTGAAATTTGTTAAGGATTTGAATGTGCCGACGCTGGTTGTTGGTGGTGGTGGCTACACGCTGCGCAACGTGGCACGATGCTGGACGTACGAAACGTCGCTTCTGATCGACGAAACCATCTCGAACGAGCTGCCGATGAACGATTACCTGGAGTTTTTCGCTCCGGACTTTACGCTTCATCCGGACATACCCAGCAGACAGGACAATGCGAACAGCAAACAGTACCTGGAGGCGATCACGCGGCACGTGTACGACAACTTGAAGATGTGTCAGCACGCGCCCAGCGTACAGATGTTCGACATACCGGAGGACGCACTGCCGGAGGAGTTGAAGGCGGTCAAGAAAGAGGAACCCAACCCGGACGTACGCATGTCCCAGGAGGATGAAGACCGGTTGGTGGAACCGAAGAACGAGTTCTTCGACGGTGATAACGACAACGACAAGAGTGAAAATGAACCCTAGACAGCTCTAAGCATAGTGCGTAAGTTTCTTGAGTAAGATTTGTGTTTTAACATTCAGACGCCTTCGATCAGTACAGCGCGCATTCGCTGTTTCAATTTTTACCGTTCGAATTACTTCTTCTTCGCAATTTCACCCCTTCCCCCACCCCCCTGGGGGTCCGCCACTTGCAGTAAAGGCCGAAAATTACCTCTTCCACGGACGACAAAACGCCTGATAGCGCCGCTGATAGGTAGTAGCATCGATATGGTGCAATATTAATAAAAGGACACAGCGAAAAATGCATAATACATTTGTGAATTCTATTCGAGCATGAGAAATTCATACAAAACAACATCTTTTTGACTTCAATAATTAATATAAAGATCATTTCGCATAGTAGAAATATAATGCTATTTCTCGTATGCAAGTGACTCAAGGTCGCAACTACAGAAAACAAACGCAAAGATCAAATCATATAGTAAATATGATGGTCACTAATAGTCCGGTTGGTCCGGTACACGCGGTGTAGCCAGCGATTGATAGTCGTCCTTCAGTTGCGGTGTACGATCGTTGTCTTGCGCTGGCAATACCGACGGTGGCCCTAAATCGTCAAACGATAGCTGCGTGGTGAACTGCTGCTCACCCGAACCAGCGATATTGTACAGGGACTGTGAAGGATCGTATGCAACTCCACTCACACTGGGTTCGTTTAATTCGCCCACCGTAGCGTTCTGTGGGAAAGAATCGTTAAGCGTGAGCGTTTGTAGGTGTACGTTTTCCCGCACCGGGTTCGCTGCTGGCAGTGGCTCGCCGCCATTTTCTCCTTCTTCGTCCCGACGCACCAGCCCGAGCATGTCGAGCATGCTACGCTCGGTAACGTTTGCTTGGGCTGCTTCGACCGATGAATATACAGCACCATGACGCCCACAGGCTACTAAGTGCCGTGCAAGAGCGTATCCGTCGAATGAAGAGAAGCCACACTTGCAATGCATCTCCTGGCTCATGATTGCTTTCGGATGTTGCTTCGCAGAGGCAAGACTAAGGGAGGTGCAGGATACAACGTGATTCAGCATCGATTGTAGACAATCCGTTTGAAACGGACACTTCAAGCACCTCACGCGTCCACTGTCGGGATGTAAGAAGTTTAAATAAATATTTAGTGAATACCGAATACCACCCGAATACTTACATCATGTGATTAAACTGGTCAAAGTCGTTTCCACACTCAAGACAGACGCATCCATTTTGCATATTCAACACTACTTTGCTCCACGATTTGATGACTCGGAACAGTGTGGCATCTTTTTGAATATTTACTTTTTTCTGGAAGATCACAAATGCGAGAATGGTGAATCTTGGGCGCTCGGGTCAATGGGCCGTACCAA
>JXXB01023715.1:0-15930 GCA_000956275.1 Anopheles koliensis | reverse complement strand
TAGAATGCACCAGCCAACCAGGGGGTGATTACACGTACTCGTTTCTCGTGTTATGCAATTGCCGCGGGGGTGCGTGTTCTCGTGTGTTCCATTTTTATTCCAAGAACGGGCGTGAGCGGCTGGGGAGCAGGGTAAATCTATTTGGTAAATAAATAAATGAAACGAAACTTACAAACATACAGCAGCAGCCTCGTGGCAAGGTGGATGTGGAAACAGCTAAGGCAAAGGGGTTGAAATGGAAACCAGAAGCCATATTTAATTGGACTGTTTGCTTCCTCTTCTTTGGTGCCCCGTACGTGAGGGCCGTACTTGCAAGGAGTTCGTGTATTCTGATGAGCATGGGGCCCGGGCCGTCATTCTGACGTTTCCTGACAGCGATCCCGCACACTTTTGTGCAGGGTACAAAATCTGGCTTTTTCTATTATCCAATCGATAGCGCTACTTCCCGGGAAGGAAACTATTCCCCCCCGGACGAACTTTCCTTGACATTTATTTGTATTGCTTTTGATGAGGCAAAACAAATAGGATTGCCTCGGAAGGCATTTCGTGTATAGTGTAGCGTGTCAGTTTTGACACCTGGAGTGCGCTTTTTTTTTCAAGATTTGGAGGTGATGAGTCCTACCGGCTGGAGGGAAATGCTTACTAAAGGAGAAATTCATTCTCGACGCTGTGCCATGCTGTCATTTGTATATCAAAAGCGCTACCGCGAACCCTTTTTCGCTAACAAGATGGAGGTGCTGCAGTCACGCACTGTAGAAAGGCTTTTCTAAACAAACATTGCATGCCAATGGTGGAAAGTGATTAAATAAAGCAAGCTTGCGAATTTATAGCCCATGAACTACAAACATGAAATCAAAATACCTGTATAATTTGGGCTGATTTTGTGAACTGAAAACTTATTTAAAAAAAAAACTACGAAAAATAAAAGAAAATAAAACATTCTTAGTTCATAACCACCGGTCCTAAACCTACGATCAAAATGTATTTTTATGATGTTTTATTTTACTTTCTTATTACCATATAAAGTCCATCTCGGCTGTTGAAAATAAATTCAAATTCATTTCCGCTGCACAGCTCATACAGCAGCAATCATGCTTTCCATGTCCTCGCCGGCGGATCTACACGGGATCATCCAATGAGTGAGGGCACAACAAATTTCTAAATTGGGGTTGCTTTTCGAATGAAAGCGAATGAATTTTCTTTCCGTTCGTTAAAAAATGAACAGCACACAATAAACATAAACATGGGCGACCATGGGTCGCCGTAACCGCCACTTTATTTAACGGACGGATTTTCCGAGCTGCCCTCTCGCTTTTCTTTATCACCGCAGAACGCTAAGAACACACCCAGGGTGGCTTTCTGCTTAGGCGCGCTTAACGTCCCCATCCAAAGAAACGTTTTACGTGCGGTGGTAAGGGAAGCATAGTCCATTATGCTGGCGTTATTTCCACCATACTCAGCACTACGGAACTAATTAATAATTCATTATTTATTACACCGAAGAAAACGTTCCTTTGCATCATTCCACCCACGCTTCGTGGGCTTAGCACTGCAGGCAGCTTTGGTCTAATGTAGTGCCGGTGCTTGTCAACCGTACGCCATGATGAAAGTGACCTGGGGCTCTCTTGATGGTGTGAAACAATCGTAAAGTACGAAGTGCCCTGGAATAAATTGCTTCGATTGGCTCGTTAATACAAAGGCAAATATTTTGCTTAGGCTTCCGGCCGTTTCAGCCAAAAATCGCTTCTAAGTGCTACCTCAACCACAGCTCGCTTATCAATCGTTTAATCGACTTCATATTAATTCTTTCGTAAGCATGCTTTGAACCACAAACTGCGGTAGCTAATGTAAATTGTTCAACAAAGATTCAGCTAAAAAGATTTTAAAATGAAATCTACCTATACCACAACTGAACAACATTTTGGAATGTTATAAATTAGAAACTACCATACTACTAAATTTGCTACTGATTTTCATTTTTCTTTTGTGACGGGAGGAAAAATATCGGACATGTAACATAAATATTAGTTTACACTTTGAGGCAATAAGCAATATGTAGATATCTAAGGTTGGATTTTAACGAAATAAAGAAAATTATGATCTGGAGTTTTTCATCCCAAGCTAATAAAATTTGATATTTAGTTACAGATGCAGCTAATAAGATGAACTTAAATGGCTGTGAAAAAAAACAAAATATTCAAAGCAACATGCAGTCGTCCATAATAATGAAAACGAAAACAATCGCACAATTTCATCCTCAGTAAAGACCACATTATCGTAAGGAATTCGTAACGAAGTCCTTTACACAAAGCCTTCCCATGCAAACGCACCCCGTTCAATGGCATCATCGATAATGGACAAATGATTCGGTAAACTTTTACACCTCTAATCATGTTCTCTATGCTTCAATCGCCGTAGTGTGCTCCTCCGATCCATCCGATCATAAGTGGTTGAGGAATTTTAAGTAGCGCAAAATTGGATCATGGACGGTTAGTTTACTGACCATTTTCTTATTTATAGCGTTCGTCTACGTGCCGCTTGGTTCGTCTCGACTTGCTTTGGTTTGAAGGCAGAGCTCTGAAAGTCAGCATCTCTCCACCTTCTTTCATACGCTGATTAACATAGCGTAACATAACCATGAACCTGGGCATCCACGCTATCGCCAACTCATCTGCAATCCGACGGTTCAATCGATTTCTGGTCTATCGAATCCTGCGCTTCTATCTAAGACCCACCGTCAATCTGTCTGCGGTGTCGGAATTTGGATGGAGCAGATTATGGCTCCCTATGAAAAGGAGTCTCTAACCGTCACCCATGCATCGTCACGTAGGTCGGCACGGGGAAAAGGAAAAACCTTTTAACGAATCCTAATAACCTCAAAATTGATTTACTATCGAAAATAGAGCCGAATCACTTAATGGATGCCCAAGAGAAAAACACAGCAAAAACAGCGCATAGAGTCGTTGTGGGCAATCCTTTTGCTTCGAATTTGAGTTTGTGTCTATTCACGATCTTCATCTTGATCGTCTCGCGTCCTAGTTCAACGTGTTTGACCGGCGTTCCACCGGCTGCGAGGAAAAGCGTAACAGCATCCAAGTGTTATGCCGGGCCGACCAGACAGCTCGTCGGCAGCGCGGGCGAACATTGCGGCGAACGATCGACGAATGACAGGGCACATTTAGGGTTGAAGACTACCGCGAGCCGGACAAGATCACGAGGCCATAAGCCTCCACGAGCCAGCGCCGAATCGAACAAATGGAGCCGCTCGAATTCCGGTGGGAGCGAATCAAATGAGGCAGCTCATTTCACGCCCCTCGTAAACTATCTCGTGCGATTCTTTGCTGTGCCGTGATCGATAAACCGAGAGCAGAAATGAACCTTTTATTAGCCTGGTGATGATACTATTAGCTTACGCTTCCCCTGTGGATGTGCTTAATTAGCTTATGGTCTTTTACCGATCACTGCTGTAACATTTCTCTGTAGCCTCCATTCGACTTATCGAAATTGATACTCATTGGGTTGTATTATGAACGCCCAAAACGGAAGGCTTGTCGTGTGTAGTATAGGTTGGAGTGTGGCTCGTGTTCGCTGTTCTCAATTATCGATCGACACACCTAATTATCGATCATTGGGTTAACTTCTACGTAGGGGGGCTTACCGGCAGTAATTGGAACATGTATAGTTAAACGTTTTAGAGGATGTATTGGGTGGTAGAATTGGCCTCAAAGTCATCAGATAAAACTGCTGAATGCATCAAACAGATGTTTGGCTAGAAGGGTAGAAAACGGTTATTGATGAAAATCATTGTCAAGATATGTTTTCTGAAAATTAAAACAATATAATTGATTCAATTTGCTCATGACAACATTTCACAACATTCATCACAATGAAATTATTTTGTTTGTTTCTTAAGTTATTAATGATTAATTTGTTTGCGTTCCACTAACAAAGTCCTTACGCTCACTATTTACCTCGCGATGGAACTAGAGTAGAACTATAATCGAATCATGTTAGATAATTTTTGATACAGAAATTATATTTAAATGCTAAATGCAAGATACATATTCTGCATACATATAGCTATATAATACTGAACATATTATAGGTACATTTGTTAATCGAAACACGCAAAAAAAAAAGATAACATTATTTACAAATGGTACGACAACCGCCGTTGTTAGTTATGTTGTTATGTCACATTTTCTACCAGTAAGAATAATAATGTATTTGTATGGTTGCTGATTTATCATGTTTATCATATTATTTAACACAACATACGTATCATGCATGAATAAAAAACATGGTTAGTCTCATTCACCGCATTTCACTGATTGCAATGTATAAGCGAACAATAATTCCATATGGCTAAATATGATCTAAGCGAAGCAGTTTTTTTTTCAAATACGTTCTCATTGCAGCTCTTTTTGGAGAAAAAAACCCATACCATTTTCGTGTTCTGGTTTGATATACACATTTTGTTTATTTTCAGTTCTATGAAGTAAAAACAAATCTTAAATAAGTAATCACGCACATTTGAATTTTGCTAAAACTTACATATACATCTTTGTATTTGATACCAGCCACACATTTGCTCTTTTTCCTACGCACTTCACATCCGTCGTAATTTGATGCATGCACGCAAGTACGGTGTTGCGTGAATCGGCAGCAAATAGGTGTAATTGTTCTAGAAATTGGCATGTAACGAGTAGGAAATTCAATAAGACGCGAGGTATTCCACCAATCACGGTATGCGTATGCATGGTTCGGCTATGTACGGTTATAAATAATCCGGAAATTCAATTGCGACAAAGAGAGATGTCCGATTACCGAGTAGTATTTTAGTTATCAGCGTCAATACATTCGCTTGAATACATGCCGGAATGTCCTTAACGCAACGTGTCCCACACAGTGGTAACATATGTCACGTTGCAAGGTATAGTGTCAGAGGTAAAATGATAATGAGACATACTAAAAAGTGCACATTAAATACTATCCAAAAGTAATACAAACTCAACAAACAGCCTTCAGTGTAGCCACTAGTAACTAACAGGAACGGGAAGAGGACAGGCTAGACCATCGTCGTAGCCAGCTCAGACGCTACGTAACGCCGGTCCCAACGGACGACTGAGATCGGTCGGTGCACCGCCTGATCGGGGACTATCAGGTTCCGTGATGGATCCGGTAGGCGATCGGCTACCCGCGCCGGTTACCAACGCCGTCCCATTGGTGCCGTGATGGAGATGATGCTGCTGCTGGTGGTGTTGGTGGTGAGCCGCGGCTAAACTGTGGTACGAGCTGTGGTGGAAGTAATGTGGTGGTATTGCACCCAAAGGACCCATCATCAGCAGCGGATGGATGGGCAGATCATAGCCGGCCAGGGCGGGATGTGTGTACTGCAGAAAGGGAGGAATGTTGGCCCCGGGAAGGCTGGCGATCGGTGGCAGTGCAGATCCATGCTGGTGGCCATGCAGGCTCGAGTGATGGTGAAGACCGGCATGGTGGTGTTGATGTTGGTGCGCGGGATGACCAGTGATAGAAAGAAGGGATGGCAATCGGTCCGAGGATTCGAGCAGATTTAGCTTGTCTTCAGCGCCTCGTTTGAAGCGTTTGTGTTGTTCCCGCGCATTACTGGCCGGCTGAGATCGGACAGGACTGGCACTGGCTGCTGGCGATCGGCTACCGTCTCGATCCATTTTACCTTTTCGACGCTCAACCTGCTCTTCTTCCGGTGTGATAAGACTCTCAATCGTGAACGATCGCTTCGGACGCAGGGGAGTTCTCACTGTAGCGTTCAGTAGCGTTGTTTCGCTGGCGGATATCGGCGATATCGGTGCAGCTGCCGGTAGTGGTGAATGTGGTTCCATCGATGGAGAATGCATCAAACTAGAGGGATGCAGTACGACCGGCTCGGGAAGCATCGAGGCCGTTGAGGGACAGTATGCATCAGCAGAGTTCTGGGCCAGAAATATCCGGTTAATGTTAGCCAACGCTGCCAGCTCCTCGTTCAGGATGTCCTTGTCGGTTTTGTGCAGCTTGAAGCGTTTCCGACGCCGCAGCAAGCTTCCATTTTCGAACATGTCGAACGCTTGTGGGTGGAGCGCCCAGTACGCACCCTTGCCGGGACGATCCGGTCGACGCGGTACCTTGATGAAGCAATCGTTGAAGCTGAGATTGTGTCGCAGCGAGTTCTGCCATCGTTGCGTGTTTTTGCGATAGTACGGAAACCGATCGGTGATGAATTTGTAGATATCGCTGAGGGGTAGCATCTTGTCCGGCGACGACCAAATCGCCATCGCCGTGAGGGAGATGTACGAGTATGGTGGTTTTTGGTCACCGTACGTGTCACGAGACGGACGTGGCATTTTGTGTTCGGTTATTAGGAGAATGCTGTTAGATCACGATCAATACACCGTCCTAATCTTAAACAATTGGACCCTAAGGTTCACTTTTTCATGCGGACTGGTTTGTTCTTTTCATCTAACACTGCACTTGTATATTTTCTTGTTCTAATCGAGCTAAGAGCCGCATACACATTGTTTCGTTCTTGCCGAACGTGCACCAGTCACAAACACCAACTGCATTTTATCTCACTCACAAGACACGGCATTTGTTTCCGAATGAAGCATCCCCTTTCGCACGCTATCCTAATAAAACGCTTCTAGAATTTTAGCGCACCACATCAACACTGTCCGGGAAAATGATCGTTTCGCGCAGCGTCCGAACTTCGCACAACACCGGCAGCGAACGCGAGCTCTGTGGCGCTTGTTTGCATGGACTGTTTGGACTGTTTTATCAAATCAACAACCGAAGGTGTTGAAATGCGGAATGATATGTTAAGCGCAGTGAAACGGCTTCTCGCGCGTAGATGCAGCGTGAGCGCGCACACAACCAAACCGCACGAGCTTCTCGCGTCTTGCGATAAGTCCATTGCAAAAAAGTGCTTTCGCGGGGATGTGTGCGTGAAGGGCTGCGAAGCATACTTACCTCGCATACAATCGTCAAGCGGGGAGGAGAAAAAGGTGGAAAAACAAGATGGGCCTGTGTGCGAGAGAGTGACGCAAGCGTGTGTTTGTGTGGAAGCTTACGCGCGAGCGCCAATCTGTTTACATTGCCTCTCCTATGAAACCACCCTGTTTCTTTCGGGGGATGAGCAAGCTAAACATTTGTACAATCGCTTCTACAGCAAACGTAAACAAAAGAAATACTCACACCAACACAAAACCACCCTTGCACAGACGGGGTGGTGAGTTTGGTTTGATGGGCGGAGCTAACGCGTTCGAAATTCGAACACACACCATTGCGCGTGTACAATGTGTCAGGTAGGAAAAATCATTGTCTGAAACACTCTCTCACCCTTTACACGTTGCTATGTCCTCTTTCTCTCCTTCTCTCTGTCTCTCTATCTCTCTCTGTCTCTCTGTTTTCTTTCTCAAACTTGCACAAGTGATTTCACCGTCCCCGGGGGGAGGTGATGAATCTTGCGGCGCTTTTCACGCAATATCTCAGCGTACTGAGCGTTAAAGAAGCGAAAGAAAAATGGTGGTGAATTGTTTCAGATTTCTTTTCCAGCCCATCATTTCCAGAGTGGTGTTTTCATCCTCGTCTACGCCGCGCTGCATGTAGGGAGACACCATCGTAAAAAGCCACTCTGCTAGAATAATCATTTATTTAGCGATGGAGTGCGATAAATAAATCAAATAGTTTATCGAATGCGAGAGCGAGAGACCACGAAAGAAGCGCGAAGCTCGGTTTTCCGCGAAATCGATCCACGAAAACGCCTCCCCTTTGTCCTGCGGGTCTTCGGTGTTTCCCGGATGGCCTCGGTTGCTCCCGGCTAGGAAGATAGATCTCTTGTTCGTCGGAACGGGCTACACAGGTCCGCTAGGGACGGCAGTGGAACGGCGGTTGCCGCTATTGCCGGTCGTTTGTTTCGAGGTAAATTGACAGAAAATTTAATTGAATTATTTTCTTCTCATTCCTCGCCACGAAAAGGAAACCGCCGCCGAAACGCGGCGGAGCGTGTAATTCAGCTTTTATTTTATTCTTATTTTTTCTGTCGCTTCTTCAACCACCGTATAGTACCCGTTGTGTCGATGACGTACGCGGTTGGAAAGCGGTTGGCTGAGCGGTGGCTTTTGGTGGTCGGTGATTTAGAGGCAATGTTTGTACATTCCGACATTCGACTCTCGCCCAGCTGGTATGAAGCAATTCGGATGCATCGGAAGGCAAGCAATGGCAATTGAAATTGAAAGACATGTATATAGAACTGTTTGCTGGCATCGCATGGCGTAGTTTGATATATTGAATAAAATATATTTTTCTCAGTGCGGCTGCAGCATATATCATTCTGAAAATGCTGCTGAAAGCGTACTTTTCGCACAGAAAGTATTCTTATCAATGTTGATGGGTAGGAAAGCTGATGTATGTCGAGGAATTTCTCAACAAAAGCGAATTGATTTCGAGAACAGACTTCATTTGTATCGACGAATGATTTTGAGTGTAATGTATAGTATGCCATACGTATCATTCAAATGATAGAATAATAATGATATATTGATGGTGTATTGTATATGTGTTTGTTTTTTAAACGTATCCTTCATATGTTGTAAATTGCAGAATTAAATAATATTGTTCAATATTAATTTTCCACTCGCTGAGAAAGACTACTTATACGATTTTATCTATATATTTGAATACTAAAAGCTCAACGTCAGCTACATTCTTAATTAAAACCAACGTCAGAATTATAGTGTAAAGCACTTACCACTAGCTTGATTACCCTTTTCCTACCATTACCGGTAAAACTGTCCATCCTCAAAAACAGCGCATAAATCGGTTGATGAGCAATGCGCAACTGAGATTGTGATTCTGATATGGAACATTTTTCATCATCAAATGTGTGATTACTGGCCACTGTGCCGGTGAAAAGACCGCAAGTGAACACAGTGAACCTGCGCACCGGGCGCAATCAAAAACAAGATGAATGAGCTCATGATTATGGTTGCGGTTTGGTCGACGAGCCGCTCTCTTCCCAGCAGCGATTGGTAAGTAGCTAGGTCGATAAAGAACTTCTTGATTTCCTCCACCTGAAGCTTTGAATTCATTCTTTTGGGTCACAATACACCAGCGGGTTGGTTCTGAAGTGGCACAATGTAGCCACCGCAGCATCACCTGCTTCAGTGCGATCGGTGTTAGCATTGCATACTTTGTCGCACCTCGTGGATTCGACGTGGGAAAGGAATTTATGTTTGATTTGGATAAGGTGTCATCGTGTTGAATGATTGCTGCAAGATGGATTTAACGAACGGTAAATGGACAAAACAACTACTTGTTGTATCAAAACGCCCGGTCCATTGGAGTGGCTGCAGTGCACAGAGGTACGATTACTTTTCTCTTCATTCTTTCCGGTCTTGCAATGCCCTCGCGAAAAGTTGATCAAGAAATCACGTGGGACCGCCTTTCGAATAAAACCACAACGAATCCAAACGAATCAACGAAAGAAAGTAGTTTTTGAACAATTATTTGCACTAGCTTGATATGAACTGTGATCATTTGTTAATTTCCATTTAATTTGACTTCGTTTAAACAATGTGTGAAATACCCACATAATAGACAACACAAGTATAAACAATACGAAAGCATAAAGTATATTGATAGAGAAAACTGTAAAATCATAAAATGAATTATCAATATCGAAGTTCTTTTGAACACTGCCCAACACAAGCACAACAGATAAACCGATAGCACAAAATGTAACCCAATAATTACGCGAGCCGCTTCACTCTTCTCGGAAAACCCTATAAAAGTCGGGACATTTTGAAAGCGTCAAACAGAACACACAAACAGAACGTTACAACACAACCATAACAACGCATTTATGTTTCGGTTATTCCTACAATGGCAACCAACCATCAGGCCGGTAAAGTTCAATAATGAATTTATAATCACTTAATTTCCCGCGGTGCGTTTTCTGCCCCAGCGGCATCACAAACAGCAAAACAAAACCAAGAGAAAAAAATACATAACACAATGTCCACGGCACCGTGCTGGGTATCGTGCTTGATATCGGCAATTTGCAGGCCTTGCCAACGACCTGTCATTTTGTTCCCTTCTATTGATTTAGATTGCATGGGAAAACGTATTGTTTGGCCGCTTCCGATGCCATCGTCTGTAATTGTCATCGATTTAGAGCTAATAATTGGATTATTAAGCTATCATCATCATCATCGTCGACGAGGCTGAAGCCGAACCAAGCGCCTAGTATCCTGTCACGTACCCGAAGTCGACAGTTTCGGCGATATCTATCGCAAATATAGTAATAATTCGTGCCCTCTTATCTCCTTATCAATGTTTCCCTTCCGTTTGGCGGTGAATCAACGACACAGACACGACACATTCGTCTACAGGGAAACAAAATGGTGTCGAGACGTTATCGAACAATCCGTTTGCCACACAAAAGCGTGTAATATCACGCATTTCCTTAAGGGGGCTCATCTATCAACACGCGCTGCCTCGATTTGGGAAGGCTTGTACCCTCTGCTCTGTTGGTGTTAGGTTGATTCAGTGTTTTGGGATCTGCTGCAGATGTTTCGACTGTGGGGTGAGACGTTAGCTAAGTGTTACAGACACGCAAACGGTGGCTATCATGCGCCTTTTATGCGAATATTATGCGTACCGAAATGAGACCAGATTCTTACTTTTGTTCCACCGCAAATGTCTTAGACCTTCCTACACGAAGGGAGTACTCGTTCGTGTGAGAAGCGTGTACATCACCGTGTTGAAACCATTGCTTTCGAAGGATCTTGTTTGGGTTTCCCTTTTCTACGTCCGATAAACAAAACGCCACAAATGCTGTATAGCATAAGACACAAGCCTCAATGTCCGAAAGGATTCTTCTATTCTGGAACAGACCTGATGACATGGTTACAAACTTTGCCTACCGTCAGGTCGGTAGTCTTTGTCGGGCGAAGGTTTATCTACCGACCAAACAGTGCTCAGGAATCATCGATCATTCCAACATTTGATATGCTTTCCGTTTTTCCGTCGCGACTCCAAACAGGCAGTGGCCCGTTTTACGAGTACCCTGCCCTTTGGAACGGATATTCGTGTTCTACACAATATACACCAAATTTATTATTTACCAAAATCGGCCTGCTACGACCCCTGTTCGCGCCTCCACTAGCCCTCCTGTATCGGTTCCATTGCGGGGAGGGTGTATTACGGTAATAAATGACACAATTCACCACGAACTAGCAGCAAACTTTGGCTATATTCAAACGAACAGATGCACCACATACACAAAGGAAAACATACACGCACAGCTCGTGTATGTGCGCGCACGGTGGAAAAAGGGTTGAAGATGATTTATGGTACCCACCGGTACAGGATTCGGAACAGTGTCCTTATGGAGTCGAAAATTAATAATAGCACCAATAGCGATGCGAATGATTCCGGTCTAGCTAAAATATATGCCAAGTCAATGATGATAGCAACGAAAAAAGCAACAAAACGGCGCGTAAAAACACGTACATGTACCGACAGCATGTGAAAACAGAAAATTCATTCATTTGACAGGCGTATAAAAGAAACGGGGTAAATATTTATTTCCCCACTCGGTCGTTACGGATTAGTGTGCACAGAATGTGGTAAAAATTGAGCTGCGTTGGTTTCGGTACGCTGTACGTGTGCGTGTGTGAAAGCAAAATGTTGTATAACATCGGTTGAATATGTTTTCCTTCTCACCTCTCTTTGCTGGCGTCTGCGAAATGTCCTCAAATGGCCCGTGTAAACGATTCCTTGCGCATCCCGGGCACAATTTACCGTGCGTCCTTTCTTGTGGGGACGGCACGAAACCAAATCCATCGCTGTCACTTGTCACGCTGGATCGCTTCGCTTCCTGTGCTACTGTGCTGTGGTAAATTAAGAGTCATAATTGAAAATTTACACTGATTTATCATGCCCTGCGTAGCGTCACCGTAGCGAAGTCGTAATTTTCTCTACGCTCCGAAGCAAGGGGTGAATAAGGGACGCGTACACACTCGCACACGATAGCTAGAAAAGTTTGTCCTCTTTCCGGATAATTTGATTATCGATGTTTAACAAGCAGGATTATTAGTTGTTACCGGAGTAGGGTTTTGGGAAGGATGTGGTCTTGAGCCGGGGGACGAATTTTATGGTTTCACTCGTACACAACCACAAAGGCGGGATGCTGCAGGTCTATAACTCATCGTAAATGATGCAATATTTTGACAAGGAAGCGTTTCCGAGAACTGATTGCCGTAGCAAGTGTACGGTGGGATCTGATGAATAAGCTAGTTAGTGTGAGTGGGATTTGTCAAACGTCAAGACAGGATTTACGACCGCAAGAAATGGATGTAAACGAGCATCTCTGATGGCGTATACTATCGCGATTATAAAAGGAAAACGAAAACGATTGGGATTTATACAATACAATTTATTATTTCGTTGTACCTGAAAATGCCACTCCTTGATATATTTTTATGCATGATTTTTATGAACGATGCTTTTGCAGAAACAAAAAACAGTGTCAAATATGAAATTAATAGACTATAATGAAGATTTTATAACAATTAAGCAATTAAGAAATCCTTTTCAAACAATTAATAATGTTTGTGTTAGTTTTGAATGATTACTTTCTTAGTTATTTGTTTTACTAAAAATATAAAAATAAATTCTTAATGTTCACACTATCGATACATTTTTATGTTTATGTGAAATACCGGCATTTTTGTAGTATTGAATAAATCGAGAAAAGTTTATAATTTGTCGTTAAGTAACTTTCGGTTGGTTCTTTTCCATTGCATTTCTTAAAATTCCATTTTTGGTAAATGGGGATTTCTAATCATGCTACTTCATGATGATCTTTGCAGCATAAAAGTCCTACTTGATTCAGTAACTACAATTTACATCCAGCTCAACTTTTACACCACTCCCTTTCAGTGTTTATTAGACAGAAATTCGTTGTTGAGCTACACTTTCTCTGTTCCTGCTGTTTTCAATCAAACTGCAAGCGAACTACACCAAGCCCACGCCCTAAAGTTAGCGGAAAACCGTTCAGCATCGAATTTTTGTTCCATCAATATCGAAACCATGATTGGCCGGTTGTGCAGAGACTGCCGAAAGCGGGTTAAACCAGGAAGCTTTGCTCGAGAATAAAACGCGCTCGATCTATCATTAGATAATTAATGATAAACTGTGAGGACCCTTGGCTTTCCAGTCCGGGTCGCAATGACGACGACGTACTATCTGCTCCCGATGGGTGGGAAGGGAAAACGCGTCGAGTCAATCTCATTAAAGGCCAACTCAAAGGCTAGGGCTCCTTTTGACACGGCGAACTCTGGCCAGCCGCCAGTTTACCGCCATTGCATTCCTGAATGCGGTGGGGCAAACAAAAACAAGGAAAACGAAATAAAAACCCCAACGCAGAAGAGGAGGGCGTTCTCCGGGCGCCCTTCCATGCACTCTCCCCAAAAGGTTCACTATCTAATCGTTAATTTATGATGATTGTTGTCTAATTGTAACAATGTGCTGAAGTGAAACACACAACCCCTCTGGCACGACGATGGGTACAGCGAAAACGACGCGAGCGTGCAGTCGGTCGATCCAAAACTAGCCGCTACTTTGCTGCGTTAGATCATGCCTGCCTGCGACGAGACGCGAGAAATCTTTTGTTTTTACCGGGTCCATTTTTCTCTGCTCCACCTCCTCGTTGGGGTTTCGTTTCAAGAAGCCGCCGATCGTGCCGATCGTTTGCAATCAACACGGTTGCCGCCGACACGTTTCGCGCGGATTCATACGGATGAGTTTTCGTCGTCGTGGCCGTAGCGCTTTTCGATGGCAGGTTACGTTTTCGTCGTCCGCAGCCATCATCGACACCCTGGGAAACATGAAAGCACACTTGGATAATCCAACGGTACACTCTGTCATTACTCCCAAACCACGATCACTGCAGCCGTGCCCGCTTTCCGTGCTTTCCACCCGCGAATAGGTGCATCCAAGTGACTAGTACAGAAAACAAGGTTAGCGCATCGATGATCGCTCATCGATCGCGAATGCGCTGAGTGGCGCGCGCGGTACGAACCACATTGCGCCCATTACCAACGATAGATGCGATGGAACCGGCAGCGGGCCGCTTGTGAGAAAAGAGATGTAAAAAGTGGGGAAAAGTCTACGCCATACGCAGCGGCACAGCCCGCCGGAGCACTTTAAACTGTGCTAATCACGAGCGAACCTTTACGAATGGGCAGTTTTCGTTTCTTCCTCCCTGATTTTCACACCACTTGATTGGCGTGCGGTGTTGATCGTGGGGAGGACGGAGAAGGCAAGCCGCCACGAACGCGAACCGCGAATAACCACGAGTAATCCGAAAAATAACCCCTCGAAGGCAGGCGATCGATCATCTTTCATCGGGTTCGTTTATGAGCCGCCGAACGCATTAATCCCGCCGAAAGATCTTGTTGTGGTACTTTTGTTTTGCTTGCTGTCGGACGAACCGATCCTTTCTATCAAACATCCTGCGAAGGTTTATCGGTGCTCGGCGCTCAGTGCACACGTGAGCGCGGGAGTTAAATGAGAAAATACCTTTCTGCAGTGGCATCTCCACGCGCTCCGACGACCACTTGGGGGATGGTGTGGTGATCGTTTGTTAGGAACCATTCCATCCGCATTGGCGTCACTCGTACGATCGATGATCATGCTCGACCTACTGCTTATTAGCCATGCCTATGTTTATCGCCGACTGCATCGCGAAATCGCTGTATCAGCTGTAGGATCTGCACGCCAAAGTGAACGTAAGCTGCCCCGCGGTACATTGTAGTCACGTTAAGTTGCATTTGTTTTTTAGATTGTATTTACCTTTGAATCAAATGTTTCGTGAGTTGTATCTTCTTGTGAGTTGATCGTAAATATTTCAAGACTGTTGTTCATAACACACATTTTTTAACATAATTTTTGATATTGTTAACTCCAATACACGTTAGCTACAAAACATGAGCTAAACAGTTCCTACTTCACATTGCCATGTAAATTAACCCTTTCATTCATTCGAAAATATGTATACATCATTTCCTTTCTTTGTATTTTCAAGTTTCATTCACTTCGAAAACTCCAATGGCCCACTGGCTCAATCCTGGGCAGAATCAACTAAACAAGATTCTAGTTAACAAATCGCCTCAACGAGTTAGCACTTAACAATGAAAACCTCAAACACAATAAAAGTTCCACATGAACCACAAAAAAAGAAGCCGTCCTGGAAGTTTTCAGCTCCAACGACGAATAATTAGCTGCATTAATATTTTCCTTTGAGCGCCCGCCACTTCAAAAGGTAATTTTTTCGCTTCCAGTTGGTGGAGCAGCTTCTCAGTTTTGTGTAAGTGTAAAGCTGCCGTACCGTTGGCGTTTTATTTTAGGTTATTTTCAAAGCACTTTCAGCTAATGATGGACCAGGCGAGTGTATTCCTCACGCACTGCTTTTGTGGCTTGTATACGCATAGAATGCCCGAAACACGAACCGAACAGGCAGACGAATGCAGCCACATATCGTCAAATGTGTTTGATGGTGTACCGAAAATGGTACGCGTTTCTTCGACGCTGAGGATTGTGTAGGCCATTTCACTTTGAAGGATCACCAGAGGATCGTTTCGACTGCCGGTTGATAAATGATTTGTGGTTTCAATGTAAATATAATAATAAATTATTGCTTCGTTGTTGATGTAGTTGATCTTATTTTTTATTCGGTAGATTTATTCACTCCTTTCAAATTATGTTTGGATGATCTGAAGCAAATTCGTACGTCTTGCTAAGAAGGATTATTCAGTATTTTAAAATTAAACATGACCATAAAACTGCTACTGCTTTAAACATTCAACAAAAAACTGCTATGTTTTCAAGATTAGAATTAATATCGATTAA
>JXXB01023711.1:0-10295 GCA_000956275.1 Anopheles koliensis | reverse complement strand
AAGGGCTGTTAATACTATTTTCTCTTATCTAAAGAGAGAACATCAGAAAATTTAAGAGAAATAATATTAAACATCGCAAGGAAACATTTTCTGAATACTCATGCCTTAGCATAGTCTATAAATTTACTTCTTCATGCTTGTCTGAAACAACAAAAAATGTGCTTTCCATGAAAAACATCAGAATGTGCATGACATTTACATAGCTCTGAACAAACCGAATATCAAAAAGAAATTAATAACATCACAGCATCTGTAAAAAAATCCCTCCAAAATCCAGTGGCAAACAATCTAGACTTGACACGGACATTAACGCTGGTGGAGCTGATTTGAATGCAGGATTACCAAACCGCAGCCAGAACCGCAACCATAATCTCAAACGGTGCGAAATAGTTGGGGGTTTGGGAGGCTTGATTGTTTGTCCCTCGTTCATAGAACAAGAACATGCATACGAGAACCAGGATAAAGCTCCGATCATGTCAAAGGGGTTGCCAATATTAGTCACTATCATCATCAAAAGCTACGGGTGTGCCCTTAGCTCGCCTTGCAGTTCGTGGAACAGTCTTCCCCTTTTTCGGAACTTTGTTGACCGAGTTGGGAAGGAAGTAAACAAAACAGCAAAATAACCAAACGGCAGAGGAATACAAATGACTGTCGGTTGTATCAGCTTGTAGCGCGGTGGGATAGGTTATTTGATAGGCATCCATCCATCTTCCCCCGAGTGTTGGCATCCGTAGAGCCTGCATACGATCCTGAGGGGAGATGAGCTGGTGGCTGGTGATAATGCGTGGCAAAGTTTGGTGAGATAAACAAGCAGCTGCTGTTGGGCGGCCAGTGTTGGTTTTGCTACTTCCGGGTCGTTGTGTAACAGAAAACCGACGATCTTTCAACTGGGCCAGAGATTGTATCAAAGTTCAGTGAACTTGTGTGATTGTGATCCTGGTTGTCGGGAATGATTCTATTAGTTTTGTTGTTGTATTAAGGTAATTGGGTAACTGTGTACAATGAATATGATGTTATTGATTCATACTTTTTCCCACAGCGAAATATTTCTACAGATACTTTTTCTCGGAACTAGTACCTCCCACCGACGCGAGAAGTCCTTGAACGTGCAATCGCCTCTAGAGCTGCCGGATTCGATTGAATATTCGTAATCATCTGACGGCATCTTATCGCACACGCTCGCTCCACTGTCATCGTAGCCATCCTTAAGTGGCCCTCGAAAATGTTCCACCACCAAACGGCGATGAGGACGACGAGCGAGTGACACAATTTCATTTTGTTGCTCGTTATTCGCTCCACTTCGGGGTCGCCCACCGTCAGGGCGGCAGCCCACAGCGGCTGGGCGCGAGAACGCGCAGAACGCTCGAATAAATTAGTTGCAAACTTTGTCAGCACGCTTTCGGAAAATGCGGCGATACCGAGTGCTGTTCGCGAGATGAAAGCGGAACCGGCTCCGAACAATGTTACCAATAAGGCTCGGTTGCCTTTCGCCCACCATCGTCATTTTGTGGCGCTGTAAAGGCAGTGCTTTCATTCCCGCGAAAGGAGCACGTCTCGAGACACGACTCGCTAGACACGGAATCTCGGTTTGAAATGGGATCGGATTTGTAAGGTTACCACGGGAGGCCGCAGTCAGCAGTCAGTGACGTAAGGTAAGGTTTTCCTTTTGGTTGATCTGACTAATTGAAAGACAGCCGCGCTTTTGTAGCGCTGTCAACACAAGAATACGTTAAATCTCGGTGTTATCTGTCCAATCGTGTCATGTCCGGTAGGTCGTCGGACCGGACCGTCGGTTGGACGTCCGAAAAACCCACCCGAGGCCCCCATGACAAATGATGTCCAACTGGCGACGTGGCGTGTCTGGAGAAATCGACTGATGTTTGGCCTCGAGTAATTGCAATTTAATTGATAATACTCCAATGGGAGTCGGTTTCAGGTGGCACAAATGCAGTTCAATTCCACTTCCCAACCTCCCCTCCCCGCCTGTGTGTCCCGAAACTCATGTCGAGCACAAGGTGTCCTCCGAAAGGGTTCTCCGTCACACAAAAGCCACCAGATGTAATTAATTATGTTCATCTTACCCTTGTCAGTGTTGAAGGGTGTCGCTTTGGGGCGGGGGACGTGGTCGTCGTCTTGGTGAACGGAGACGAACGGATCGACGGAGCAGAAAATCAGCCGGTTCAGACATGCTCTCCGGCACTCCGGTGACTTTCGATGTTCCGAGCGTTCGCTACTATCACGTGTGCTATCGGTTCCACGCTCACAGGCGCGCACGAGGTGTTGAAGACAACAAGTCCTCCTTACGCTGCTAACGACGCTCAGGTGAAGGGCTCGTTCGCGCCGAACGAAGAAGCCAAATAGTATGACAGGCGGAGCAGGATAAAAAAAACCGCTCCAACCCACAGGACTTTTGACTACACCTGTTGCTGCTGGTATGATGTTTGCGTTTCATTAAAAGACGAACAAAGTTTTCCCATCCACGTACCGGGTGTGGACTCTCGCCCTCCTCCCACCAATGGTTGGCGCACCGTGTGTTGTGGTTCAATTTATTTGTCGGAAAATGCATTCATACGGGTACGGAGTGGCCGCAGTCAATTAGCGTGTCGGTTAGGATTTTGGTGCGAATTCGGTGCCACCCGCGATGGTGGATGTCGGCGAGCCGAAATAAACTTCTTCATTTCATCGGCGGTATGCATTTTTTCCGTTCGCCACGGGCGGACAAGCGCGGGGAGGGAGGAGCTTTTAACAATCGTTTTCAATTAAATTCAATTTTCCACTCCGCTGCACGGAAATCGGTCCGGATTCGCCCGTACTGTCCATTTATTAGCGCTTTTTTCCGCGAAGACGTCACAAGGTCCACGGCCAACGGGAGTTTCAGCCCACCCGTTCGCAAAACAATCTGTGTCGATTTTAAATGAAGCCGAAAGATTTGGTTCCACCGGAAGGGGCCGGGAGGGCATGAATAGCGTATTTCGAATAATTGCAAAAACTGGAATGTTTTGGGCCGGAAGATCGACTGACTCATATTGGCTGTTTTCGGGTCCTTTTGGAACGGGGCGAAAAAAAAACGATACGTTGTACGAAGTGGTGAGATTAAGTTAAAATTCATTGGAGCGAAGTTGACACAGCTGACCGGAGGCGTGTACAAGTGGGCAGGCTAAGTAATGGAGTGCGATTCGTGCGAATCGTATTTAGTGAGAGAGAGAGAGAGAGAGAAGCTAATTTTAATTAACATGACAACCAGCGGGACCATCGCAGTACATTTTGACAGTTAATTGACAGAAACGATCATGATAGTATTTCCGGCTCCCAGGAAGGAAGGCAATAGAAAATTGTTAACAAAAGTACTAAGCTCAATGACGACAACCGTACGAAGAGGGTGGAAAAAGGATAGCACTATACGTTGCTACCAATAGTAAACTGTTTTGCTGTGTCATTTTTCGGTAGAGGGCGCTGTTCATATTGGCAAGCATGGGCATGACAAAAATCTCAAATTAATAAACATTTTCGAATATTTCAACAGAAATACTAATTTTTGCGGAGTATTTTGATTGCTATCCTCGGTGCGGAATCTTTATTTTTCTGATGAAAATATAAAATTTCATTTTCATGCGAACTGGCAAGCACACCGCTCTTCCAGCTAGAAAAGTGTGTACATTGATTCGATACTGTAAATTGATTCTCATCCATTCACATTCCATTCACACGCAACCGCCCTCGTACACACGGTGGGTTTGATTGATTTTATTTGTTCTCTGCTTGGAGAAGCGTAAGCCGCCAGCCTCCTTCCATGCGGTCGACCGATCGGAAAAGCGAGTCGACGACGGTCGGAAAATGAGATGCAGTGCCCGCCGCCTGCCCTGTTGTTGCAACCGCAGCCGGAGATGGATTGGGCCGTGTAAGCCTCGTGTAAGCCTTACGCATTCATGAGCGCGTAAGAACGCGTGGAATAATAATTCACCACGCGGGCGGCGTTTGCGTGGCGCGATTACGTATTCAGCGCGTGAGAACGATGGGAGTCAATTAACTCCACACGGTCGTCACACAAGAACCGGCGGGGGTGACATAATCAACTACCCGCGTGTGGCACTGATCCAGCATAACCAGATGCTTGTTTGTGGCCAATTCCTGTGCGAGTATGTTTCCATTACGACCACGGTGGGATTTCAGGTTCCGGATTGGGCATTCGAACCGTTTTCCACGCCGTTTTTAAGCTCGCTGCTGAGCTTGATTATGCGGTTTGGCATACCAAAAAAAAAAAGTGAAACAAAAAGTGTAACGCATTCTTTTTTATATAAGCGAACCTTTTAGCCAGCACGAGATTATAAATTTCTGTTGTTATTCGGGGCAGAAAAACAAAAAACGCCAGCAAATCAATACGCGACTGCTGGGTTCCCCGGGCCACGGGCGCGTTAGTGAACTAACACTAATAGCAAAAAATGTAACCCTATGGAATGCCCGTGAACGAGACTCCGTGCGGAATCGTTTCCAGCGAATGCGTGCTCCCCAAAAATAGACCGAAAAAACTGCCAGTTTTCCCGATTATTGTTCCCGGTTCGTTCCTGGATGGATGAAAGGCTTCCAACAAAGGGACTCTACGGGAGCTATATCCAGGATGATGATGTGAGGTTCGTGTGGGTTTAATTGTCCATCTGACCCGGACCGGTGTGTGTGTTTTTTTTAGAGCGTATGTGTGTGTGTGTAAATAGGAATTTGATAAATGCCCCTGGAATCGAAACGTTCCGCATCGTACCGGAGCAGAATTGGTAAAGGGAAGAATGCTATATCTGAATAATTACTTACCCAAGGTTCATTTATCAAGCCCATGGGAGGGGAGGGAAGGAGGGCTGGTTTACCTTGTAACCGTTCAATAACAGATCGAAACCGAAGGGTAGTGAAATGGATACGAAACCGGCAAAAGTTCCATGAAAACTCGTCCCCGAGTTGTGAGCATTGTTCCGGCGTCCATGTTGTGTAGCGTGTGTTGTGATTAGATTTTCATGACAGTTACAACACACACACACACTTACACTCACACTCACACTCAGCCCTCTTTGATTACTTTTTCCACCTCTCGGATGTCACTGGATCATGATGAATTCGACGTCGAAATGAGAGATCCAGGATCACCGTCTTCCTTTGGTGCGAGCAGCACACCCCAGAAGCTCGATTGACGCAATAAATCATTTACTTGTCGTGCTACTGCTGCTGCAAACCGGACCGTATGTTGCACTAGGTTCAATAGCAAATAGCGCATGCAACCAACCAACTTGCAGCAAAGTTTCATCTAGCACTCCATGTCAAATTATCCCTAACGGCACCATCCGGCAATGAAACGAGTCCGAACCCGAAGCAGGCTGCCGATGTTGGAGCGGATATTGGAGGACTCCGTTTCACTGTGTCCATTGATTGGGGAGGCCAGTTTTCGCATAATTAGTGTTGGTTAGTTTTTGTGTCGAACGCTAGCTAAAGTGTCGAGGGGATGTAACGCGTGTGCGACGCGTCCCTCGACTTCGTTTGATATCAGGTTGTTCGTATTGTTGTGAAAACTAAGATGAGCCGTCATTCACTTTTTAACTGCCACTGCCACTGCCCAACGCAACTTCCACGCCGGCAAACGATGTACGAAGCTATTTGCCGTTTGTCAAAGTTGTAATGAGCTACACGTATGCAGTGGTTTCTGTTCCGGGGTTTTCCCATCCCCTCAAGAGTTTCCCCGGGACGTAGTCGGTGGTGTTCGACTTTTTGATGTTTGGCGATTGATCGCTGGTAATTGGATTCCTTCGCCCGATGCTTTCACGAATTCTCAGCCGCTCCGTCCCGGCGGACGAACGAAGCTATCCTTTTTATAACGCCTCGTTGTGCTGATGGTTTGCTGAAAAGTGATCGGAAAAGTTTTACCGCTCGGAAAAGCGGTTCTTAGCGGGAACGCAGCATGGCGGCGCGACCTTGACGTTAGGGCAATGTGTAACAAAGTTACGGGGACGCGTTCTAGGGAGGGAGAAAAAAAAGGGAAACACAACTCGACGTTTCTTTCATGTTCGGAACCGCTCCAGCTGCAGGGGCCGAAGCGAGCTCGGATAACTTCTGGAAGCCGTGTAGATAAACATACTAATTTAACTTCCTTAAAACACCGCTCAAGCGATACGAGCACCGATTGATGGGTTCGATTCCGGGCGCGTCCGGATTCGAGATTGAGAGGAAACTAATGAGACGTTCGTTTTCCCGGGAGAGATAATTTATTTCTTCTACTATCCCAGCGCACTGCGCCAAGCTAGTTTGTATCGTCCGGGAATGCGGCTTCGATGCACTGTCAGCAAAGTAAATGATGGAAGCCGGGAGCCGGGTTTCGCCCGATCAGCGCGCGAATGTCATCCATCTTCCTGCTCGCAGGGAAGGGAGGAAGGAGGGAGCGGCCGGTTCGGTATCGCTGTCCACTAATGACATGTTCATTTCCGCTGACCTCGGAACCTGCAAAATTGATACTAATGGCAGTAATTAACGTCGGGCTCGGAGGCTGTTCCGGTTTCTTCGGAAGCCACTGTCCTGTTGAAAAGCTGTCCCGATGTGATTAAAATAGTTTCCTTTAAATAGTTAATCCGGTAATGCAGTTTCCGAGGAAAGTTTAAAATAATTCCGGTTTCCGGTTTGTTTTATGCTGATGTTCAGAACCAAAGAAAAAAAAATCATTTAATTTTCTAATGCTCAACAGACGGGAGAGCAGGGTAGATCCATCCGCCCGCTTGAGTAACGATCGGCTCAATTAATCTGAATTGTAAATGCACGACCAAGTCGTGCGGACCCGAATCAAGGTACGGGCGGGAAGGTAATTAAAAAGGGATTAATCAGACAGTCCGAGAATTGTCAAAAAAGTGCGGACACCGGAACGAAACAAGACAACCACGGCACGGTGAGAATGATTTCCGGATTATCAGCATTAAAGCAAATGTTTGGCGCCTAATGGGAATTTTGTCTTCATCCTGTACGGTTGTCTCGGTTTGTCCAGCGAAACGGAGGCCCGCCGTGCCGAGGGAAAGATAATCGTGCAAAATCATTTTACATCTTTTTGATGCGGTTGAGTGATGTTTTAAAGGTGTGCGGGAGTTTGACTTGAGACGGTTGAGTGCGTTTTTGCGAGATCTTCTCCAGCCGTCGTTGTTGGATTCCGCTTGGGTGAAGTTTGTTTAATTGTTAATGAGATTACCTGTTTCGGGATTGGTTTAGATTTTTTTTGGTTCTTCATTTCGAGCTCCGTTTTCATGCAAACCTAACCTTCAGAAACAAACCGTTGGTTATAAACAACGCGATATGTTCGATATGTCAGCAAATAGTAGAATTTTGATCCATGGACTAAAATTTTCCCCATAAAACTCTTTAAACTCTCTCTCTCTCTCTTAGTGCAGAAGATTGAAGTCCTTCAATATAAAAAAGGGCATTTTACTGCATAAAACCCATTCCCGGTAAGATTATTCTTGGAAGGCACGATTCCTTTTCCGATTCGGCGCGATGTAATTTATTTCCATTCACGTTTCAATTCGATTTTTCTTCCCCATTCGGGGCACACATTATCGTCCGCCAGTCCAGCTGTGACTGAAAATGGATCAATTATTTAAAGTTCGCTCCCTGGCTGGAAAAATCGGTCTCCCCTTCCCCCTCGCCCCCTCGTTTTCCTTCGGTGCTAATCCCACGGTGCGAAGGTGCAGCAGCGCCCGGGATGCAATCCGTTTCCCATGAAAGGAAGAAAGTGCACCTGCAAATCACCCTCTACTTAGCACACCCATTATGTGCCGGGGTGCCGTTCCGTTTCCGATTTACCGATTTTCTTCCGAAGAAGGCCAGTAAGTTGGCAGACCACGGTGGTAGATTGCTTTTAGCGCCTTTCTGCCAAGTTGCATTCGCAAATCGTAGCTGGCAAAGCGGATTAGAATAAGGTAATCGGCAAGTCGATCGAGAACTGTACGTACAGCGCTGTACGTTCTGGCGCTGCTTCGGGTGCTGGGCCGGTGCTCTGTGGTTAAATAAAATGGCTCCGGTCAGCCAGAATGCTGGCCGGCCGGAAGTGGTCGGTGTGGCTGTCAAATTGCTTTTTAAAGCCGGCACCGGCCACCACTTCCGTTCGATTGCTTCCGAAGGGTTTTTGCAGATAAATAAATAAATTAAAACTGACCACCGGGCGCAGTGGGTGTGTGGTGGGAGAGGGAGAGTTTAAATCGAAGCTATCAAGAGAGACAGAGAGAGAGAGAGAAGGTTTGTATGCAGGTGTGCAAGTTTGATTTGCAATCTGATGGGCGATGAGATGCAAATCTGGCTGGGTGGGAGGTGATTGGAATTTGTTGTACCATGTATAAGACCACACCCAGGGCCGGGTGGTGGGCTTTATTTTCCACCTCACGTGTGAATATGATTGCATTTTTTCGCTTTTGGTAGAAAAATAGTTTTAATCCATCAACTAACATTGTGCGCGTTAGTCGATTGCGTGTTTTGTACGTGTCGATATTGCAATAGTTTTTAGAATCGATACTGGACACTTTTTCGCCGAAGAAAGGAGTTAATAGAAATTCCTCTCATCAACACTCACACGTGCTGCAGAAATCATATGCAATCGACATAGGTTCGCATGACGCAGCGTGGGCTCAGAAGTGATTGGCAAACGAAAGGAATGACTTCACATTCATCGACCGTGCAATTTTCCATCTGAGTGGTTCGGCCTCCCTCCCCAAGAAAAGGACCAATTGCGCTCCGCCACCTTCACGAAAGCCACGGCATTGAGCCACGGCGAATTGAGCCACGAATCCCGATGGCTTTGTTGTTTCTGAAACAGTGAAACGACTGTTACGTGACAAATTTTCCCGCAAACGGCCAAATATTGCTGCCGTTTCGTTTCGTTTCGTTTCGTGTTTGCTTGGCCACAAACTGTCCGAACGGGGTGTCCTTAAAGGGAAAGGGGTTTTGTCACGTACCGGGCGCTAGTTTCGGTGCTTTGAGTTCGATACGTTTTTGGCGTGTTTATGTGCGGTAAGAAATAATACAGTACGACAGATAATGCTAGCACCGCCGCCAACTCCACCACGTTCGCTATCGGTCCCAGTGGGCGCAATGGGTTGGAAAATATCGGAAACACGATTTCGACACACACATACACACACACACGCACTGCTCGCGAGGGAAATCGTTGAACGAGGTTATCGAGATGGGATTGCATAACATACGACGCTCCTGAAACTGCACGAAACTGCGAGAATTATTAGAGATTGGAGTTTCGAATACGCTCACTCAATTGGAGTACGATTCCGCCACGCGGAATTCCCTATTCCGACGCGTTGATTGAAGTTTATTTGTAAACTTTTCACCCATCATAATAATAACCATCACCAGAAGCGGGAACTGTTCGTGCTTATCACATGAGAATGAGCGTTTTTTATTCGTGTGTCTGTGTGTGTGCTGTTTTCCCTTTTCGTACTGACAACTCTGCCAGCATGTTGTCATTTCCAATAAAAGCAAGTGACAATACTCCACCACGCCACGATAAGGATAAGAATTTTGCCCAAGCGCACACACAGCGAAAACCTTATCGCCATTGCTGGGAAGGTCGGCAGACTTTCCCGAACGTTCAACTTTAACCCATGTCAGAAAAGTTTACCGCAGGTTACTGCTACGGGTGCTGATTGACTCAACGGGAAACTTTTACCTCGATCCGGATCCGGCCCCATCAACACAATGGTGTGTATTTATTGATCCTGGAGCGAGTCCTGCGCCCTAATTGACTGTTCTAGTGTGAAAGAATTCGGGTGCGAAATGATTGAGACGGAGTGCGAAGGCAGCGAAAGTAATTAGAACCACCAGGACCAGCCCATGGATGGCCATGTGGTGCATCTATTCGGTGCACCCAGCAGACTCTACATGTTTTACAGCTAATAAGGCCGTTGTAAAGTTTGAAATTGGGCAAGATTGGGCGAGCGTCGAACTACGCAAACAGTGGCGTGTGAAGTGTGAAAATTCAGGCCACCATTTCAAACTGCTCGAATGGTCCAATCGAATCGACCAATACGGTAGCTCCAACATAGCAACTGTTGATTTTCCTTAGATGCATCGCTGTTTAAACAACGCCTATGCCGTGGCGCCATGGTGATACAATGTTGTTGCACCTGTAAATACGCGGTAGGCGTTGATATCGATGCGAGATTAAATCGGCACTAGCAAATCGGGCGCGCCAACCGCGGTGATGGTCGATATCGTTCTGCCAGAGTTTCTGGCGGTCTGGTGTGATTAATGTGTAGCTTAGTGTTCGAGGGGGA
>JXXB01023652.1:0-10844 GCA_000956275.1 Anopheles koliensis | reverse complement strand
GGATTATCAATTAGATCTAGTTTTCTGGTGAGCCTATGCTGGTCGAGTCGCCAGAAAGAATGGAATATTTTGTATAGCATTTCTAAAGAAAATTCCTAACATTGTCCAATGATTTTAAATAACTCAGATATTTGGACAATATGTGCATAGAAGCACTTCTTTTCATTCCCTTCCCTTTCGAGGGCAAAATTGTGTATCATAATTTTTTCTTTAATAATTTTAATTTCAATTTTTCAGTGTACCAAAATTCTGATCAGAACGTTTTATATCGCGAAAGACGGATCATAAGACCCGCGGGTTATTGACTCTCCACGTCGAAGGCGGCGAATTAATGGGAATTTAATAAAAGTTTAAAAATGCGCGCTCCCAAAGTCACGATAAAGTCCACTTATTTGTCCATTACTATCGTTTACATAACGCTTACTGTCGACCGATCATAAGGACCGAAATACGAACGACATGTGTATGATCGTAAACTTCGTAGCTCCGCATTCCGCGCTATCTAAACTGTCAGGCTCGATTTGATTTTCCTATAAAATAAAACACACATCAAATGGCTCAATCTTGGCTAGGAGCTGCCGAAAAAACAAGAGAGGTGATCTCCATTCAGAGTTGCTTTTACCACCGTCACACAACTCACGACGAACGCAACGGTCGGGGTAAATGATTTGCGTGTGCGCGTGGGTCGAAATGGATGCGTGCGCCGGATGAGGGAGGCATTCGAAGCGAGACGCAAGTTCAACGCGATGCGATCGTTATTTTATTCAAACGAAGATCGCATCTGAACACGGGGACAAACTTTCTCGCCCTCCATGGCCATTTGGAAGTAACCCTTTTCATCCCAGCGTTGCTGTTATCCACCCGCTCTAGTGGATGAATGTTTGGCGGCGGCAAGTCCGTCGCCGTTACCATAAGTGGTTTTTGATGGAAGCAAATTTCTTTCATCGCAAAACATCGTCATCAACGTCGATCATGGTTTACTGTTTTAAATGTGATGTGTGTGTTTTTTTTGAGTGTTCTTGTGGCGCTTCTCGCTTTTCCCCTCCGTAATGCAAGTGTCGCGTTTCTTCCAACAGCATGTTTCGTTCGGATTTTTGTGCAAATAAAATATGTCGTTCCTGTGATAAGAATGCGTTTCGGGCGTGATGCTTCACGATCAAAGTGATACAATAAAACAATCGGCAAATGTGAGTTTTATTGAAGCGTAATGGTTCACTTGCTGCGCCTCTGTCCGAATGTTCTGTCTGTCGTCAGAGTCGACATTCGGCGGCACTCATGTATAATGAACCACATTTCGGCACCACGGGAACCCCCAAAGGGGAGTCTCTGTCGGTGAGACAGTTCGTAAAATGGAATTTCGAACACGACGCCGCTGGCCGACAGATCACGCACTCTTTCGTGTATCGTTTCTGGAACAATTGGTTTGTTGCTAAATCAAGTGACACTTCGAACTTTACGATCCCACACATTGTACGCTCAGGCGCGGGAACACGAATCGCAGTAGATCTGCGCATTCTACAGTTTAGTGGTGGCGAGTTAAAATTGATGAGCATTATTGATTGGAGATCTTCAAAGTCCGACTGGGATGGAAATATTTCGTCGATGTCAATAAACGGGAACAAAATGAGTGTTTTTTTATACTGTTTGAATATCTTCTTTTTGTTTCATTTACCAATAGTTCTCCCAGATTCCAGCAATTCTACTAGCTCTGTGTGTGTTTAGGATAAACATTAATTTTTCGGTCATTATCGAAGGCGCTGAAACGAATTTATGAAAACAACACCCCAGGATATCACAACACTTTAATGAGGCAAATCGAATCGAAATCAAACTGGTTTTACCTATGGCTCCTTACAAAAGGAACCCTTGCTGCGATCGAACCTGAACCTGAGACCTTCGATCATTTTTTTTTCTATTTATGTTTTAAGCACTAAATGCTTCTTGCGAGGAATCTAGATCGAAGGCAAGGCCGACAATTTATTACTATCAGGGATTCGAGTATAAATCGTTTTTCGTTCATTTGGTCGACCTCAAACGCACGGGGCAGGAAGAAACAACGACGTGAATAAACGTGATAAGAACCGAAGCAGAACAACAAGATAATAATTTATGTGATTTATATGGTTTCTTTGTTTTGAAGTGACTTTCGTAGTTATTGGTCGCAAAATATTATTTAAAAAGATTTGTAAAAAGTTCTTATATTTTAACGTTATAATGTATCTCTTTCTTAATGAACAACCGCGTGATCAGGTTCTTTCAGCTACAGATCATCGTCGGCATCCATAAACGATCGCCGATGATCCTTCGTTAGCTTATCTTAATTCACTTCACCGGTCAATAGCGTCAAACATGCACTTCGTGAGTTTTCTATCTGCACCTTTCTTTCACACCATGAAATCCAAAGATTCTCCCATTAACCAGCGGAGGTCGCGTGTGAGTGTCGAAGAAAACTAATGGCGTGCCGTGTGGAATACACCCCCTCGATCCTACAAGAAAATCAATAAAAACTCATAGGTAGCGCACCGTTTACCCTTTGATTTTGTATGTTTTAGGCACATGCAAGCTGTTCGAGCTGGAGCGTGTCGGCATATGTGCCTTTGAAACGCTTTGGCGCCATACGGAAACGGGTCGAGTGTACGACACGGAAATGAAAGGCAAGGCTCGTTCATGCCGGCTACATAACGCGACGATTGCGATTCATTCGCCGTGACCTGACAGGAAGAGGTTAAGGTTAATGTTGTAGGCGTTATTGTTTGTGTGCATCGCACGGTTTGATCTCGCGTGCGGCCGAAAGGCGTGATAACGCGGGCTAGTTGAAATTTATGTCCTTACTTGCTTAGATTTAGATCGCGTAGTGCAGATTATTGCGTTGTGGATGGAGTTATGCGATGAGAGTGCTCTTTGAAGTGGGGAGAAAAATTGTAATTAGAAACTTGTTTTTAATCAAAAAATCTGCTTCTTGGAAACGCATAAGTCATGCGTTCGCTTCCATGCTCGATCACAAACCACCAACCACGGTAGCCATATTTCAGTGTTAAAAAAAATGAATCCTATGGAATGCATTTAAAAAATATCAGTACCACCCACCGACGGCACAATACAGTACTGCTTTTCGATCATCTTCGTGTGGTCACGCTAAATTAGCACGCGTTACCTTCATGGTGCTTCCAGTAAGGAGCTAAATCATGTGAAAAGAATTGCCAATGCACCGCAATTAATCAACCGCTCGCGGGATAAGCCACCGTGGTCGTTATTTTATTTGCATTTGCGATGGTGTACTGCACAACCCCACGCAATCAATGGAGCCTTTATTTATTCAATTCCCAAATGCTTCCTACCGCATCGATCGCTTGATCGAAGCAGAAGCTACCATGGGAGAAAATATCAAAAGAAACCCGAAACGGGTTCACCCTTTTTTGAGAGATCGTTTACCTACAGGAGGCTTGATTGTTCGCCGCTCGTATGGGTGTGCGAGTGCGGATTATTAATGGTAATAAATTACACTTCTAACCAAATTCTGCTCGGTTTTTGTTGTAATCTCTTTCGTACAAAAGAAAAAAAAGGAATAACCCGCGGGCACGTGAAGATATCAATGGGAAACCTATCGCAATCGAAGAGGGAAGGAAGGTGAAGAAAGAGAGCTCTACAAATCACACGCGAAACCTAATGCATTATAATGTATGTCTTCCGAACCGGGTTAAAGATCTCCACCCGATTTTGGGGATCGTACCGGACCTTTTGCTGGTCGCTTATCGAAGCTGAAACTCGCAGCATCTACCCCAAGTGGACACAACTAGTCACGCGGCAAACATCCCGGGTTTCTCGAGCATAATTTGTTATGATCTCGCGATATCGATCGCCCAACCGGGTCTGATCGGGTCTTCCGGCGGATGAATCAATTGAGTTGTATTAGGTGTAAAGTAGGTGGAACGAACGAGGGATTTATATTGTTCTACTTTTTTTCTGTCTCACGCTACACGGGCTTAGAATTAGATCGTTTGACCACCCGAGAAAAGATCAAGCGTGCGAACGCCGCTTGTGTTGTGGATCATTTGTGATCGATTTGAGGAAATGATATCTCAATTAATTTGCGTTAATTAAAGGCCCGAGGATACGGTTGCCGACGCGTGAAATATTAGATTTTGAACCGTTATTGGACAGTTGGGAAAAAAGAAAACATTTCTTTCACATCTCGTAGACCAATGCAGAAAATCGTATACTCCACAAATGGGCGGTCACTAGGTGTCTATAAGTATAAGTTTCTTCAGAGAATGGTGTTTCTCAGAACTTGTCTAGCACACACACAACACTTCACCGATAGGACTTCACAAAATAATCGATCAAAAAGAAAACATCAGCCTACGATTCGTGTCCCATTGATTTGGTGGAGTGTTAAATATTGATTTATGATTATCCGCCCAATGGGTAGCTGGAAAAGCAAGGCAACAATGTTGCTGTCGGTTAACGAGGGAAAGCATAATTCGTTCAATTTATTATCGAAAGAAAAAGGGAAGTTGTTTTGCAGGGGCTAAGATGATTGAAGGAGATAAAAACACTTTCGAAAATAATCAACCACCGCTTGACATATCGCATAGAGGGATACTAATAAAACTTCATTTTTATTTTTTATAATTTATAAATTGTGCTAGAAAGTGAACGATTTTGTTGAATAATTCACTCAGATACTTTCAAACGCCAACGCGGTCAGTTCGTCAAGCAGCAGCACAATAATATATCGCTCTCCATTACAAACCAATCAGATTCTTCAACCATTTCCTTAGGCAATCTTATACTTAAGTAATGGTTAACACGGCATCGTGGCACACGCCGCAAATTGAAAGGATCGCGAATCATGCACCAAAAGCGTTGATCCGCCGTTCCAACTCCACCTCATCGGTTATTGAATTTGCATGCAAAATGCACAAGGCCGTTGATTTAATCGAGCAACAAGTGCGCACCCGGTGTCTTTTTTTTGCTTTAACTCAAAAAAGGTTTAATGCGCAAAATTACCGCTTGTACAGGCCGCTAATGGATTAGAAAAGGAAAATTTATTTGCTCCTAAGCGCGCCGGTCCACCAACGACATGATCGCCTCGAGCTCCTCAACCCGGCTTGAGAGTCACTTTCGAACTTTTCGGGCAGATGTAAAATAATAAATTTAAACTCTATCGCCCCCGATGGAAGGAGAAGGCGTTGTCACACTGCCGGACCAGGTATGGGTAGCGTTTTATCGGGCGATTGATTCAAAGTCGGGTTCGTCGGGAAGGTGGTGGACGGGGGTGCTACTTTGCAACTTTAATTCAATTTTACCTTTTTCGTCACAAACACATAATCATAACAGTATAGGAAGAAAAAAAAACACAGACAGCCCGCAGTTACTTCGCTCTACAACTAAATATTTCGCCAGCCCGTTTCTCGTCCACGCAAAATCGGGCAGCACAAATGAATAGGCGATATCATAAGAACCGGGGATTAATAAAACGAGATCAATCTCGGCCATTTAGCGCGCTAGGGCCACCAAAAGATTCCCCTGAAGCTTTTCTGTTTTCGATAGTTTTATTCGACCACCCGAAAACGTTCAGCGTGGCTAAGATCCACGGGCGCGAACCACGGCTTGCCTATACGTAGGTACGTTATCGAGCCATATTGTCTAAAGCCGAGCATCGTATTAAGGAAAGCTGCGTAAAAAAACCCGCTGACCGGTGGCAAACGGCTTATAATATGCCTATGCTGAACCGGATCGAAACTGAACGTCCCCACACCCGTTGGCCATTGGCGGTGGTTGGCATCGCGTATCGCGGCATCTTGCAAAGCTGAACTATGCACCAACAGGCATGTGTGGCTGTGCGTGCTTTAAAATGATCAATAATTTACGCTAATTTATGCTGTCATAATTGTTACGATCCGCATAAATACGGCGATCAGGCACAACGTGCGGTGTTGGTGAATGTGGCAGGCATCCCATTTTTATGTCCCGGTTCCGAGGTGGAATGTTTTAGGTCCGGATTCAGCATCCCCCACGGAAGCGTTTGGCCCTTTCCGATGACCGATGATCAGCGGGAAGCTGATCGAGGTGTGCTGGGAAATAGAATGTGCCTTACATCGTTTAGTGTTAAGTTTAATGTAATATACACCTAATGTGTGCTAATGTTTCATTAAATTATGCTATCGAGCATTAATTTTCCGCATAATTATACAACAATCTGGAGACATTGTCATACCCTGGTTGAAAGAAGTGGTACACAGAATTATTTGCATAAAGCAAACAGGTTCATAAATTGTCAATTGATTTTATTGATAAATCAATTAATTTGTTTTAATATCGTGTTCTTGATTGAATTTTATACTTTGATTTGCGTGTCTTATTTATGAACCATTTTATAATGAAAATTATCGCCAGTAAGGTCAATAAATCGTTGCACTGATTTGAATAAATCAAAGACTGGTCATGAAACGGTCGCGACACCCATTACTGTCACCCATTATTTTAAGCGTAACTTCCACTTTCACACAGTAATTCAACCTGTTCTCATTTGTGTTCTCGTTGCAGGTACGTAATTGCTTCACATGACGACACACACACCGAGCACGATTGCCGCTGGGCAAAAGAATACCACCGCCAGTCGACCGAATCGGTAAATCGGTCCCAGGCACCCATGAATTCTGCCGGTCCAACATAAACGGAACGTGCATCTGCGGGCGCAACGCGAGCACCAGAAATATGGCATCCCGGTATGCCACCCCGAAGTGACCAATAATTAGATGCTGTGTTGGAGCTTTCTATAGATACCTCCTCGCTTGCGGGATCGTGTAGCGTACGCGTGTTTTCAAGATGACCAGTTGTGCTGGTCAGGTGGAACCCGGGAGGTCCCGGGTGGACGGAGGCAGAAGGATAGAGTTCTTGCCAAAAGAGATCAAATTTCTCTCATGTTTCCACATCCGCGCGACACTCCGCTATAACTTATACTGGTTCAGCGCCGCCGACTGGTCGCGGTACCGGTGGTTTCGTTTTAGTTTTATTTTACCATCACGGCGGATCGTGTGGACCGCGCATCGACTGCCAACGGTTCTCACACCCACTTAGACTGCGCGAACGCAGAGCGTGTGGCGGTTTCCACACGGGGATGAAATTCGTCTGATTAATAAAACTAAATCGGAGATTTATTGGTTCGAGCTTTCCGATTCGTGTCGTGCGCGTGGTGGAATCGAACCGGAACATCAGCGCGAGATCGGTAACATCGCGCAGCAATAATGCCTTTTCTAACTAAATTCTCATGAAGATAACGAAAAGAGCGTATGAGCTGGCCAAATGTCGAACGCAGACCACTCTTTCATTCATAACAGTTCGTGTGAGCTGTTGGACGATAGCTTGAAACAACTCGAATCTACCAATTTCGTTGGGGTTAGCGTATCGATGCGTGAATCGTATCGGAAAACAATCAAAGCCACGGCCGGTCGTATAGGTTAAGATAAAATTTATACCACCAGCTATCGAATAGCTGGTTCTCTGTCAAACCATGATATCTGTCCCGACACCATCGTTTCGTTGTTTTCTGTCAAACGTCTCACATTGATTACCAAGGCTCTGTGTTGAGAAAAAAAAAACATTTTTTGTGTCCACTTTAATTGTTTTTAGCGCTAATTTGGATGTAAATGGTAGTGATTGATTTTTTGCAGTGATCAGAATGCAGACAGACAAACGAAAGAGAAACTTATCGTTGAATCAGTAGCGTAGATCGTGTTACCGTGAACGTAAATTAATGTGCAATATTTCTCAGGCCTTTTAAGTGCATTTGACGGGAGGAAATGGCTTGCGGACTTCGTGTCGACCACTTCAAACCGCAATAATTCATCCTTTTGAATGGATGCAGATTAAGCAGGGTGAATACGGAATGTATATAAATTAATAGTGTTAGTTTTTTCTTTTTACACTGGCTTTTCAAACTTGTGTGATTGTGTCATAAAACAGTGCAATGTCATTGAGAGTAATTGGTAGCTATCAAAGCCACCTGCTAAGCAAAAATTGACACAAAGCTAGGGAAGGCAAATGAATGCTATTTATGCGCAATTTTATAGCTTTTGTAAAAGATTCAAGGTGGAAATCATGTCATCGTCAGAAGACATGTTCACATAAACGAAACGCTATAATTTACATCTAATAGTAAACTAGCCAGTTGCTAAAATTAGCATATTAATGCGGCGTAAAATGCGATCGTTTCTCGTACAAAAGAATGAATAATGTATAGTGAACGGATGGGCAAAATTCGTACATGTAGAATTGTGTCCCCAACATAGCTATTTTGCACTGAATGCCTACAAGCTTTATACTACGTACGGTGGTACCTCGTACGTATGCACTTATTCGCATCCGGTGCTGTGTCCGGTAGCACCGTTTTTGCAACCTCTTTTCTAGGTCAAGACATTGACCCTTGCCAGGACGAACGTTGAAATCATATTTTGTACAGCGAACGCTACTTTACTTGTGATAGCAGCGGTAGCGCCCAATAGGCGGACACTTCGCTACAATTCACCTAACAAGCCGACCGAATCACTGCCGCCGATCGATCGCGTGTCTAATTTGAATATCTCAATCTGTAGCAACACTTCTCACTTTTCAACACGCGCGGTGGCAACTTGTAGCGGCGTCGGAGTGTGCCCCGGTGCGCTGCGATAATGTGATAATTACTGTTTGTTAAGAGGTGTTTGCAATTAAACGCATAACGCGTGCTAGGTCCACTAATCTCGACCGGCGTGGTTTGGAGAACCTTTTAGTTGAGCTATCGTTACCACGCTCCGTACGGAAGGCTAATCAGAGATCTTTCGAAAAAGGCAGGCAGACCAACGGTGACGGCAACCATTTCGTATCCACGCGCACCCTTCGCACCGGATCGTTATCAAGACATCAGCGCCGGACGCAAGTGCTGAAATGTTTGAAGAATGGCTTTTCAGCGCCGGTTTTTTTTTGCACGGTACATTGAGTGTGTGTCGAGCGATCGGAGGTTTACAATCGACCCTGCTGTCACCTGTCATCCGGACGGAACTGGAACGCGCTGAAACCGGAGACAACCGTCTCTAACGATCGCCACTGCAAACGGGTCCGTGTAATGCGTGTTTGGCTAATTTAAAAGTCAATTAATTATGATCCGATTATGTCGTACGAGCAATGTAACGAGCTGGTTTGACTTGTCTTTCGCGTACGCTGCAAGTTCCCTTCACGAACAGTTTAGTTTCGCAGCTTCATACTGTATTTCGATACTATTTTTGTAATTCTTAAAGAGATGAATGTCAGTCAACCGTTTAGGGACCGTCAAACTGCTGACGGGTCTTGAAAATATATTTCAATGTGTCAACCTTCTCGATTGCTCTAATCTCCGGAACGCGCTAAACAAACCAATATCACTTCCTTGACAAATTTACTAACCAACACTCAAGGGCTAACCCATTTCAGCGCACTATAAACTATAAAGCAACAGGATACATACACGGTGAAAAGTTGCCCCACTAAACCAGTTCTCGAGCACCGAATATTGAACACCACGATCGCGGGCTCCTAAAATTTATCAATTCATCACCAACCAAATCGAGCCAGCAGGCATTTCCCGTGCCCATGAACTTGCAGCCAAACTAGCACCACATTACTCACGGAACGTTTTTAGGGGCCACGCGATGGGTGGGTGCATCGTACAATGGTGGAGCGACTCACCCCAGAACCAGTGCACTTCATCCCGAAGAAAAAGATAAATGGAGTCTAGACTGTTTCGATCGAGCGATATCGAGATAAATCACTTGCATGCATGCATCAAACGTCGCGGAGTGTGGAGTATGTCGAGGAACAAAATAACCGTGATCGTGTCAAAACCCATACCTTCTCGCGTGGACCGTGCTCCTTTTCCGGACCCGCATTGACGTTTACGTTTACGCGCAAAGCGTCAAAATGTGTCCGAATTTGAACGAAGGCACTAGGAAACGTTTCAAAAATCTGTTTTTCAAACCCCGTTTTTTTGTGTTTACCATCCTACCGATCGCCTGTCCCAGCGCAGTGGAACACCGCATGTGCGCGGGCAAAACAGATTTATGATATTGCGTTGTGATGTGTTAGCGGCAACCAGCAAGGTAAAGGGGTGGTAGCAGAAGCCCACGGAACATCATACGATCCCGCAGCCCGATCCCGATCCGATCGACGAACGGTCCCAGTCAGGTTGGATGGAAATCGATAACCAACCGTGCCGTCTTATTGAGTTGTTTACGATGGTCCATATTTTAATTGGCCAAAGAAATCACCATTAGTCGCGAACGTCCGTCGCGGGAACGTTAGCTGCCGTGTCTGTCGGCTCAGCCTCCGAAGGGGCGCTGGTTTTAGGCCGACGAACGTTTAACGCTCGTGTTTAACGCGAGCTCGAAAGGGACGCACACCGGTCGGCCGGTCTGAACGGAATTGATTGGTTGGTGGTCAGTCATTTTGCCGGTCAAAAGCGTACGATCGATGCACATTGTTTCAGCCTGACCACCATCGGAGTAGTACATTTCGTTGGTCTTTATAGCCGATAAACAGTCGTTTGGAAGTATCGCAACCCGGTGCTTCCGCTGCCGGTAAGGGTAATTTGAGCAGTTTAGCATTCGGATGTTGTTTGACTTTTCGATGATGAGCTTTCTGATCGGGAGCGGAAGGGAATGCAAACATTCCCTCACACGTGGATGTCCGTGTTTCGTAAATTCTTAGAAGCACGCATTCTTGTGTGTGTGCGTGAAGTCGCAGAAATGTGTAATTTGTATGCTTATAAACGTTCATAAATTAACTACCTCCATTTGGCAGGCTTCGGACGAATCGGTCCTTCGATGCATCCA
>JXXB01023631.1:0-12913 GCA_000956275.1 Anopheles koliensis | reverse complement strand
TGACTAGTATTGTTTTAACATAAATTTAGCTTTGATTTGCAATTTTGAATGAAATCCTGTGAAAAAGTGTTTATTATGGTTGGCATTGCAGTTAATTTAATTCACGCTTCTCTGTTAACACTTTGTTGATGACAATAAAAAATTATGTAAATGATGTTAAAAATGGTTCACCATCCTTTAAATTTGTATACATATTCAGATCAAGTAAAATATACACACATTAACATACGAATAAATTTGAATTATAATTTTGTAACTTATTTTTAGTTTTTGTTACTAATAATAACTGATAAGTGAATAAAAGACTTTAATAACATTTTAAATCAACCTTATATTTTCTTCGTGTTAACTAATATTTTTAGCACAAAATAGAACACTCTTTAGCAATACATTTTTCTGATACGAGTTTGGCTATATAAAACCATATTGACATTTGATCTTTTACTGTTTGAAATCCCATGTTCTACCAAGGTGGAAATTTTAAAGTAAAAACTAGCTGTAAAATGTTGAACAAGAAAACAGATACGTGTAATGTTTAAATATTAGCTTTATTTACCTTGTCATCCATAATTTAAACATGTTAATTAGGAAATATTTTTGTTTACTGGAAACGAGCTGCATCAAAAGTAGAGAAAATGCCTTTCGCATCACTTCAAACATTCGACCCACTGTTCCCGTCAAGCAGTACCGTGCGTTAACTTTACCGATCTTATCGTTCCCCTCTAGCGTTGAGTGTCAGCAAAAAAAAACTTCCAGAGTATGATTTGTGGTATGAGAAAAGGGGTATCCTCCCAAATTCGACAGACAACACCATCGCACTTGCAAGAATCCACTTCCGTCCTGAGTTTTCGACCGTTCGACCGACGCTGTTTATCCAGCGTTCCAGTATAGAGTGCCGGCTGGTGCCGGCACCAACACCCCTAGCCGGGGTGTTTGTTTGATCTAGTTTGATTAATTGGTGTTCCACGCGATTGGCTTCTGATCTCGCGTTCGCAGTGCGAGCGTAGGAGCACCACTCATCGTTTGTACACATGGGGCAAATCGTTACCATATGCCCGTCATACTACGGAAGCACGGGCGAAAACACGTCCGCCGCGCCGCACACCCAACACCCCGTGATGGGAAAACCGGGGAGGGGAAAATATGTTCTATGGGGTGTGGAAATTTGCCATACGCGAGACTTTCCGAGTACACATGAATGAGGGTTCACTCCCTTTGACCCCCAAAACAGCTGCACTTTCCACCGGGAGCGAGATTGGTGATGGTGGTACTAATTTTGTTTTTATGTTTCCAGATCAGCTCGGGCAGATCGTGCGAGTGAGAAGATTCCCACTACGTATCGCCCGCGTAGTGGCTACTCAAGAAGGAAGATGCCTCCAACAGACCGACCGAATCACGCCGCCCAAAAGATTGTATATTGTCTGAGACTTTGCCAAGATCCAGCTGTAAAAATAAACACAGGAAGGTACGAAAAAACACTCACGGATCCATATTTCAACGGCGCATCCTAGGCCGCTGAGAGAGACGGTTTCGGTCGTCCCCCGTCTGCTAGACAGATTCGGGAAAATGTTGCACGATCGTTTGTACAGTTGGCACAACACATTCGACACTTCAAAGCCCTTTCCTGGAATGCGAAGCGTTCATGAGCAATATGGTTTGATACAAGCAGCAGGATAGTGCCATTTCGAAGAAGTTATTTGCGTCTAGAACCAAAACACCGATTTTTCGTTATTTTTTAGTATACCAAATACAAATAAAGAAAACATTGTTGAATTCTTGCTGTGTCTTCATTTTCTACCGAATGCAATAATTTTCCAGTGCTACCAGTGGGTACACTTGAACATAAATTATGAAAAAGCGCATCACATTAAAGAAAATATTTTCGAAGCCTTACTTGATTTATACAGAACTGAAAGCTACAAAGCCTATAATTTCGAACACTCGCATACCCGGCCAATGTGTGTGTAAGGATGTAAATTAATTACTGCTCCTGTACATCAGTCCACAGCTCCTCTTAAAGCCGTGTGAATAAAAAAAAACTCATGAGATATCTCCACAAAAACATTCCGCAGCTGGATCAAGCTGGAGAAAAACTTTGATGGCTTTCATCTGCTCCTCGACCAGCTGAGGGTGTGCTTACCGCATCATCGGCCTCTTGCACTGCATGCATGATAGCCATGCTTTCGTTTAATATTCCCTACTCTGCTCATCCCCATCAGCCACAAGAATTCCGGGTGATGATGATGATCTGAAAGACTTCCCGAGCACTAATTGCAGCCTGAGCGCGTGGTGCGCAGTGTTTCAATTGCGATGACCAAACTAATATCCTCCCAATTGTCGACCAGATGCCTAACTTTTTGTGTATGTCATGGTTTCATTTTTTTTTTGCATACTCGTCCCCTTTGCCAACAGCGACAATACATCTTCCTTATGACGGTTCCGATAAATTTCCGACTGGCTGGTTGCATTTTCCCGGACTTGCACTTGCGTATTACCATGCATCCTAAAGGTTAGTTCCGGCCTGTGGACCTCGCACGTCCACGTTTCTCTCCGAGTCCCTTCTCCGAAGCAACGAACGTTTCCATCCGGACCGCTGGCAATCGCCAAAACCTGCACGATAAAGCGAAGCAGTCACCGGACGTCGATGATATGCCTGGACGCGTAAACATTTTTACGCCACGCAATAATAACCATAAAAACGTACATCGTTCGATCTTTTTATGTGCCGGTCGGTTGGACGGTCGTCCGTCTTTCGCTTTTTTGTGCTGCTCCTTTATTGCACACAGGGCACTTCAACACCCGTCACGGAGAACACCGTCCGTACTGATCGATCGTCCACGTCCACGGTTGCAAACGTTTAGCACACGCTGCGCTGCGTAAGATATTTAATTTCGTGATCAACCTGTCCGGCACTGCCGGCGAAGTGTAGATTCCTCAAACCGTTCCACCTGTGTCCGACAGCAGAGACGGAACCAATTGCAAACAGGATAACCATCTCCATGCACCATGATGTCGTGCATCATCCCCTTACAAAAAATGACAATCCCGCACGGAAGAGCATCTCCACAGCTACTAAAACTTCCATCCAAGAACACCATGCCTGACCGAACGATGACCATCGTAAAATTGAACCCCAACAGCCCCGGAGTTATAGCCGCAGTGGTCTAAGCACCGCTCATCGCCTTTTTGTGTTTTGCACGTCAGACAACTTCTGGAATTTATTAGCAAAGTTTTACGATCCCACAAGACGGCACACGGGAGAGGGTAACAATGATAGGGGAACGAAGACGAAACAATCGATCCAAGCCCAGCATAACCATCATATTAGTTGATGAATATGAGGCCTGCTCTGAAATCGATTACCCGTCCGTAGCAAACGACCACGCACAGGTCCCTTTTTCTCCCTTTTTATTCGACATTCGCTCGACTTCGTTGCCGCAAGGTGCAACGTGGAACGCTTGTTGTCACGTGTAGATAGCACATTGGTGTGATTAGAATGTGTATGCACACGATAAAAGCAAAACAACGACTGGCAACTGTTCTTCGCATCGGTTGTGCCGAAACGAAGGCATTACAAAGCGCTTAGAATGCGATGGTTTCGCTTGGTTCAAAAGATACTCCATGAGTCTGGTCTTCATTATCGCCAATTAAATTCAATAAAAGTGCCCCTGCCATATCTGATTCTTGTGGTTTGCCCTTGTTGTTAAAAATCAATTTAAAAAAGGTAATTCTATGCACATATTTTAGTGGCGCGCACCGTCGGCATTATTTATTGGATGGAAAAATATTAATGATTCCTGCGGTAATTAGTTAAATTTTCAAGCAAGTGCAAAATCAAAACTTATCTCCTGCATGCGGGAAGAAAACACTAACACAATATTTATTGTCGATCATTGCACTAAACACATGCTCATTATTCTTCTAAAGATACAATTTTATCATCTTACAGGCTGACAAAAAAAAACAAACAGCCGTCCCAAGCAACAGATGCACCACCACTGGGTGTCATTTGCGTGAGAAGTGCTATGTTGTCTCCCCTTCGGAAAGAATCTCTACTCGCGGTCTGAACCCGAGAAAACACATCTGCTCGAAGGCTTCAGATAGCACCGGGATCGGGGCATCCCGTGCGAGTGATAAGTATGAGACTGATTTTTTTACAATTCACCAAGGAGTTGAGCACAAACCAAACGCGAAGAGGAAAAAGCGAATCACACCACTGGGCCAACTTAAACCCATAAAGTGTAACATTAGTCCGTCGCAGCCGGTTTACAAGTTTACAAGCAGTAATTGGAATTCATTTATCACCGTTGTCTCACCATCAGCGTAGCGGTGGAAAAACACGAGATACCATCTTGCACTTATATCCCCCCCCTCCCCCCTACACGACTTCCTACACATTCCAGGCGCTTTGTTACGAACCAATTAACGCCCCGCTTTGCAGGGCGATAATGCCTTTGGTTCGGACGAAAAACGGGAAAGAAAAACCGCCGCCGAAACGTATCGTATGAAAAATGAACCGCGGAAAAGCGGCATCTTCCTCCTGAGGTTTTCCTCACCGTTGGCTCAAAGGGGGAAAGCAGCGAGCCGTAGGGATAGACGAAACCATCCGTTGAAAATTCTGATGAATGGGGTAATCGATCCTACGAGACATCACTACAAGCCGGGCAGCCATGTGGTTTCACCGACACCGGGTAAGACGAGGTAAACGCCGAAGTGGCAGAGTGCGTTAAAAAAACACATACTTTCCACTCGAAAATTTCCCTCGGCATTTTTCCTTCTCCGGCGTTCTGCTCGTAGGAGCCAGGAAGTGTACGCCAGCAAGAGGGAAGTGTACCCTTTCGCTTTTCCACGTGCTTCCTCGCATCATCGGCGACGTGCCGATCGAACGCCAAGATGGCTTGATCGAAGGCTACGGAAAACATCTGTTAAACATTTCACCGCCTGCTTCGAACAGTAGGCGAGATACTGTTCGAAGCCGCCACCGCGCCACTATTTTTACGTTATGTCGAAACAGATTTCTTCCGCCTCGTAGCCACACCCGATGGCCCTTATTGCTTCTTTTTTTTTAAAAAAAAAGGGGGTTTTCTATGTTGTTGCTTCATTTCTCCACCTCCTCCAGGGTTTGCGCGTTGAGCATCAACACATATGTGTCATGTTTCGGGAGCCAAAGATCATCTCCACGAGACGATCTTTTTACGATTTCACGCAAACCCTTGCGAGCACGGTGACGTGCTGCATACGGTCGCGGCGCATCATGTCGGTTAAAACAAATAGAACCCATTAGATTCAAGGCGGCAGCGATGTATTTTGCCCGGGTGTTGCAGTGAGAATGCAAAGCAGCCGCAACAGCAGCGGCACACCGAGCAGTGCCAGACTTGTGATTATGATCGTCACGCGAGATATTATGAAGCGCATTAGAAAGCGGATCGAGTACGAGGACAAGGACATGTGGTACGGATGCGGGGAAGCAGTGTGCGGAAGGAAAACACTCAGACACGACTTCCTGTCACGAAAGTACGATTTTGGGATGGCCTGGGGGCAAACCTCACAACACACTGTTTTATTCATTCATCTAAATTATAGATAGTAATCTAATTTGATGTTTCGGCGCAATGTTTCATCCGGAGCATCAAATAACCTTTGTACAATATCGCCAAATGCAACGAGGAAAAACTTCCTCCGTAACTATCTCTCGCAAAAGTCTCATAGGTGGATCGTCAAAGCACATAATTCATTCAACCAAGCTCAAGCTACCAGCCGATAGTAGTAGAAATTTGACTCCAACTTCTAAAATTGGCATAAAACAAGCTGCGTTTTATTCCGTGAAGCCAGCGCACCACATGCGGGGTGGTATCCGGGAGGTGTCCGTGTGCTCCGAATTCGGTGGTGACTTTTAATAGATTTTAATGAATAACATGCTCCCGTCGCTCCCGTAACCGGTAGCTCCGCCGCACCACGTTGACGAAAACCACAAGACATCTTCCTCTGGCGCAAACGCAACATCCGTCACGTGGTGCCGCCAGGTCGCCAGGGAAGACCGCCCAGACTTCTAGTGCCTTATTTGGTGGTTAAATATAAAACCCTTCGCCAGGAAATGTCTGTGCACTGGCGCATACCGCATGTCTACGCACGGTACACGCGTACCTTGATGATGGATATTTCCAAACAGCGGTGCTCGACGATCTTCAACCAGCCGTACGATGAGCCAAACAGAAGTGGAAACGCAAGAAGATCTGAATGAACCAGCAGGCAAGCACTTGGCGCACACGGTCGCGGAAGAGTCGTCCTGGCACGTGCGCTAGGTTCCTAGTGCAAGACACAACACGACGGACGCTCGGGTGACAAACGGATGAAACCACAAACGGTGCACACTTCCGCTCGTGTGGCAGCGAAAGACACGGATCCAGCCCTGGGTGCGCTGGTGAGGAAATAGAAAAATCATTTCGAATGCACGAACATCGGTAATAGGTTGTGTAATAAATGTAACGACAGAAATATATTTATAACAAACCCCCGAAACCTCCACAAGTGCGACACATCGGGTGCATCATCGGGAAACGTTCTTTTACCGCATAACGAGCAAAAACCCCCGACCAATGGTGGACCTGTTCCGATGGGACCCATTTGGTGTCTCGGTTGTCGATTGAAATGTTGACACCCTGCCGGTGTACGCGTGTGACCGGGGATCGGGAGGGGAACGACGCAACAAGCCACACGCACGCGGTTCGGAAGAGAATGCATCGTAAAATGCAGCCGGGAAGATATAAAAAATAATGGATGGCCCAAGCGGACTTGCTATACATAGCCGGTTGTTCAACTTGTTCTTCTACCGTTTTTTTTTTTACCACCGGCCTTAACTATGCTCCAAGCTCAGCTTTCTTGGCTCCCTTAAACACCGAATACGCTAGAATCGAATAGGAAAGTACAAGCAGAAGAGAAAGAGCACACAAAAAAACCGTCCAACACTCTCGATTGTCTTCCATTACAGACATTATGTCGCTGGTAGCGGTAACGCAGAGTCAGATTAAGACATTGTTTCCGGTTCCGGTTCTACCGGATCGGGGAGCTGTAAAAATTAATGTAACCAGCCATTGCATGATTTACGGCCCATGGACCGAGCTTTCCTTCGCCCCGCTTGCCCACCAGAGCCTAGCGGAGCGGGCTTTTGTGTTGCGGGCCCCGTTTTGTATCCTAGCGCTTCCGGAATTACGGCGTTACGCCGTCCTGCCGTCGGAGTTCTGGAAGGTGAAAGAAAATAAATTACATCGTCGTAATAGTGTAGCACAACTGGGCAGATTTTTTTCGAGCCATTCGTAAACAATCTAGGACTGCAATGCAGGGAACGATTTTTTGTTGACCGTTTTAGTTAAGCCATTTTTAATCTGCCTTCCTTGGGCCAGTTGATTGTGCCGTTTTCCGGACATTGGGAAATGCAGTCAAAAAGAATTCTCCGGGCAATAATGCCCTATTTAAATGTAGTCAATTGAAACGTGTGATTTATGACGTTTTAAACAGCCATATTCGTCATCGTGCGGTTTGCTTTCAGTTACGGTTCAGCACTTTCTATAAATACCACCGCATGTGTGTGTGTGTGTAATTAAACGTTTAGCCGAAAAACTGACAATTTATGGGTGCCCTTGGTGCGGGTGCAAGCGCTCGGATAAACCGCTTAACCTTGACTTTCGCACGTCGCATTGTGAAATAAAATCAAATCTCTGCAGACAAACACGGACAAATGGCCACCAGACCAGACTCGCTAGACTCGAGTCGAACGATAATCCAAAAGTGTCCTCTTTCCTACCACGACACCTCGAGGAGAGGTTTCCGCCTGGTCCCCCCTGGCGTGTCCTTTCGGCTTCCGAGTTGGCCAATTTGTACTACAGCTTGCGCTACACAACTTTACGATCGCCATAACTCATCCCGTCGGTGGTGATTAAAATTCACTTAATTTATCAAAACGGAAAAATAATGATCCATCTGAATCGCCGAAGCGATAGGGAAAGGAGGGTAACGTCGGGGAAAAAACGAACCCCGGGCAGCGGGCTCGGGGTCGCGTGTCGAGCGGGTCGGAAAATCTTTAAAGTCAGTAACCTGTTGGCTGTGGTTTCGGAATCACATCCGTGTGGATGTTTATCGCGCCGTTGTAAGACACGCACCACCAGCAAGCAAGACGATAAAAATTCGTCCCCGCTGCGCGTTTAATGAAAGTGACAACACTCGTCGCGTTGATTTCGATGACGTGCTTGCCGAATTGTTGCCGCCCGTGCCGCCCGAGCAGCCAAATTTAAATTAGTATGTTTATTTTACAACATTTGCGGCGCATCACTGCTGCCTACCGTCCGCTGGCTGTCTCGCACCGTCCTATCATCCCGGCCCCTACCCGACCCGGTTCGTTGACGTTTTTGGGAATTTGAAACATCCCGCTTGCATGCGTTTCACGCATCCGGGGACACCCAGACACTCCGCGCGGGGCATATGAGCACAAATAATGCAAACGAAGCGCGGACGTATCCCTCACCCGCCAGGATTCGCGGCAAGGACCACGAGAACGGTTGATCATACACGCAGACCGATCGCAACCGCACGTCAGACCAGACCAGCAGAAAGATGCACCCGCGCGTCGCTTTAATGGCTTTTCACTGCTCTTATTAGCCTACTTACGAAACAGCCGAGCCGTGAAGCGAAGTGGCGGATAACATTGTGCAAATAACAAACGATTTTCGCCACGCATGCACCGCCTGCAATGTTTGTGCGTCTTATGAGGCGCTAGACGGGTTTTGCGCGTGTGACTTCGTGTGACCCCTCGGGCTCTTGTGTGGCGGGATGTGTGCGCACCACACCCTGCCATGGTTGCGGCCAGCCGCCGCCGGATTGCATGGGTGCTGACAAATTATCTGCTAAATTTATTCGTGTTCGTTTCCAGAGTTGAAGGGAATGCGGCACGAACGGCCGACTGTTGTTTTAACAAACATTTTACAAGACATTGTTATTTTTCGCAAAACAGCTCTCTGATTGACCCTCAACCAGCACGGTTTTTGTAATATTTTTAAAGAAGTAAGCGTAATTTTCTTTAACTTCGAAACATTCACTTTTCATTTTTTTTAAGTTACTAAAATCCTGGCATTAAGGAAGGTTCAGATAATTAGATATTTTAGATGTTATTAATTGTATTATTGTGAATTTTGAATCTAAAACATATTTATATGAGTATACCACTCTTTTAAACCCACTACACCATGTCCCATGCATAAATTTATTGAGCGAAAAAGACCGAAATACAAAACAAATCCTCCTTTTGTTAACAATGCGTTCTATGTAAACCAAAGCTTAGGGTTAATTAGGATCACAAATAACATATATAATAACACCTAATTATGGACATAACCATATTTTAAAACCATGCTACGTGAACTCTTTAAAAAATCTTATTAGAATGCATTTTCACTTTCCTGCAACTTCCTCAACCACCAGTAGCGTTAGTGACATTCACGACGAAACGGTGTAAAGCGGTTCACCGCCGGTCTGCTTGTCAACATTTGCAGCAAACGACACGCCATTCCGCGGCACTTACGCATCGGCACTGCCGGCCACCCTCAAGCATGCGCCACCGCAGCTGACTTGCCAAGCCGTTAAACATCTGTGAAAAATTTTATTTTCGTTTCAAATGAAAATTTAATTTACTGAATCATGGCCTGTTGCGTTGCGGTTTGGGGCCCTTGGAGGAGCACCACCCCAGCACCACCCATCTTGCGCAACTGTCGTTTGGTTTCAATAGCGGCGCAGCTATTCACAGGAGGAAAGTACCCGTGAGTGGGAGTTTTGTTTCACTTATTCTTTCTCTGACTCTGTCTTTCCTACTACCATCCCGCTCTAGTATGTGTCATAGTCGTACGGCAAGTAGACGCTCCTCCTCGAGAGGCATTCACGAGAAGAGGCAAGCACGGTAAAGTTGTGACAACTGGGAACTGTCATCGTATGTATTTTTGCTGTCTAGCGATGAACGATCCTGGCGAGACTTGACCCACCGAACACAAACGGGGTGGTGGTTCTTCCAAATCCGCCAACCATATCTTCCGAGACACTCTGTTAAGCAACTCCGCTGGTCAGCCGTGAATTACACACTGTATGTGTCGCACGCGTTGGACGGATTTAAATCAAGCGAAATAGGTAAAGCACCGCACCGTACGATCAGGCCGTGGGCAGCCGACGCACAGCCGGCCCAACAAACGACCCGTCAACTTACGCCGCCGACTGTTATCGAATGTGTTTGTACCTGGATGGACACCGCAGTCCTGGCTGACTTCCTGTCATTGGCGTTCATTTCCCGTACCGCTCATTGGCGTGATGACCCCGATGACAGGGCAGGTCGCAGCTCAGAGAGGATCGCATTCGTTGGTGGTGAAAGCGGCCAATCGATCGACATTCTGGCACAAGGTAACATGATTCCGTGGCTATTGCGTGGAAGGTCGTTGTTGAAATGTGGGTCGCAACACGCGTCACAAATCCTGTGGTTGAGAGAATGTGAGATCCTGCTAACATTGTAATTATTGCAGGTATTCCCAACAAAACAGTTGCTACATAATTTAAGCTAAAAGTTCAAATGGTTCATAATAAGTCGACTTGGGATTTTTAGCATAACAACATTAAAGAAAAGCGCCTGCTTTTACAAAACTTCACCAAAAATAAAATACGGAAAGGCAATGGCAAACAGAGCACTTTAATTATTTAGATATAATTATAAAAAAGAACTACTTAAAAAAGACATTCGACATTCGAAGCGATGGTTTAGTGTAAGACCATTGTGATTTAGAGTCTTTAGTGTGTTTGAAGAAATTTTGAAAACCTGAATAATTATAGAAAATTTAAAATTGAGCTACATGTTAATGTAAATCAGTTTTTTTTTTTTAATCACATTCGACCGCAAATCGTTATCGACTCTATACGACTGTTAGATTTTCTTTTTAGTTAGAGAATACTAAAAATAAAATTTTACAAAAATTTTACAATTACAAATGTAAGAGATCAAATGCCAATTCAAAAGATAAGTTCAAACGTTGGCTTAGTTGCTTCAGACAAACAGTTGCTTCGATATCAAATTATGAAATTAACTGTTTTAAGAGCAATTTCAAATAATTCAAAAAACCATGTTCTTTCAAAATATTTAAAATTGTTTATCATTACTTCAGTTCCGACCTAATTTGAAGCCATCATTCAACCCATTTTCCGTACATACCTCTGTTCTAAATGCGACACGCTTTTCATTCATGTTCGGGGCTATGGCCGTAAATTGCCTACCATGCGAGAGCCATCATAATCGCTAAACGTGCATAATTCTACCATTTGCGATCCACTCCGCTGTCTCCGCTCAAGCAGCAGACCGCGCTTAACGCATGTGCTGCTAATAAAACAAGCGCACCGGCTGCTGTCGTAAGCCGTAAGCATCGCTTTTAATTGTGCACGATCGTCATTAGATGAGGCCCGGGTGTTCGAACCACGCATCCCGTGGACGGTGTCTGTCCCGTTGGTACAAACACGGTTGGCGTTACAACTTCCCAGATGCGTTTTACGATGCATATCAATTTTACATCGAATCGCCGTTCACTTTCTCTCGCTCTTTCCCTTGCTATCCTTGCTTCGTTCGGTCTTTTGCTGCAAACTATATAACGACATAAAATGCCCAAAACTCCCTTACCGTTCGTCATTCGACCGTCACCTGTTTCTGGTAATGATGAGGCATCTCATTAAAAACACTTAACCTTCACAAAGCCGCACTAGTCGCGCACATTCGGGCCGGGACGCACCGGTGAAATTGCAGTCTTTTTGTTGCAAAATGTGTATCATAAGTTTTCGGTGCCGGTCACATTTGATGGAGGATACGCGTTGCGTGAAAGTACATGCAGGCGGTCGCACACACCCGGGCCGTGGGTAATCATTATCATTATCTGTTAACAAATTACTTGCCCCGCTGTTGCTTGCTCCTTTATTTTCATGTGCGATCCGTTCATGATCGCGTTCGATTTCGATTGTATCTAATGCCGACGATCGCCGGGCACTTGTGTTCGCTTTACATACTGTCCAGTCTTGAGGCCACGCTTCTAACACACTTCCTGCCCCTTATTGCGTACGCACGTGAGTAAAATCCACACGTGCTCGAGGTTACACTGAAAGCACACCCTTCCAGCCCGAAACGTAATTATTTCAAGGTGGAACGTGGGTCAATTGGTCGAAAGATCGTTCCCGAAACGTCCTTGCGCGTGCACTTGCGCATCATTAGACCGTCCGTAACACACGCAACCGGCAACGATAATGCCGATCGGGGCTGATGGTGATGTTTGCTAACCCCTTCCCCTGGAAATCGTAGCATTAACGCCGGCAGCCGTCCGGCAGGACCAACTAAGATCATGCAGTCTTTGTCGCATTTCCGTTTTGATACGCGCAAATTACTTAGCCCCGAAGGATGAAGACCCGGTTGTGTATGTTTGGAGGAAAGCAGGAACGAGGTACGACCATGAAACGATCCGTAACGTGTTCTGGAACCGTTCTGGTGCACTTCGTCGTGCCTAACGAATGCGAACAACCTGCCCCGGCACGTCCTTCGTAATTACTAGGTTATCGAAAGGGAAAGAGCACACTTTTGGCAGCACAAATGTTCGCCCATTCGGCCAGACACTTGCGAGACATGCGCACATGCACCGCACCATAAAGATAACCTGTGGACACACACACACAAGAACATTTTCGTAAAGGTGAAAAATTCACTTTTATCCTGAGCGCTCCTCCCAGCAGAACTTTCCTGTTGCAAGCGTTCTTCTGCGGCAATTGCATAAGGTTAGTCGCTTTTGCACGGGTCGGCCGGGTGTTTCGGCATGGAACGCATCAATTTGCCCTCGCCTTGTCACGCCTTTTTGCTGCT